>OX411277.1:26300416-26397916 GCA_948146005.1 Nomada fucata | reverse complement strand
TTGGACCGAATGGCAAAACAATACCCCGCTGGAAGGTTGGTGGACCGAAAGGCAAAACAATACGCCGCTGGAAGGTTGATGGACCGAATGGCAAAGCATTACGCCGCTGGAAGGTTGGTGGACCGAGTGGCATAGCAACACGCCGCTGGACGGATTTTGGACCGAGTGGCAAATCAATACGCCGCTGGGCGGAATTTGGACCGAAAGGCAAAACAATACGCCGCTGGGCGGAGTTTGGACCGAAAGGCAAAACAATACGCCGCTGGAAGGTTGGTGGACCGAGTGGCAAAGCAGCACGCCGCTGGCCGGATTTTGGACCGAGTGGCAAAACAATACGCCGCTGGAATGTTGGTGGACCGAATGGCAAACAATACGCCGCTGGAAGGTTGGTGGACCGAGTGGCATAGCAACACGCCGCTGGACGGATTTTGGACCGAGTGGCAAATCAATACGCCGCTGGGCGGAATTTGGACCGAAAGGCAAAACAATACGCCGCTGGGCGGAGTTTGGACCGAAAGGCAAAACAATACGCCGCTGGAAGGTTGGTGGACCGAGTGGCAAAGCAGCACGCCGCTGGCCGGATTTTGGACCGAGTGGCAAAACATTACGCCGCTGAACGGATTTTGGACCGAGTGGCAAAGCAATACGCCGCTGGACGGATTTTGGACCGAGTGGCAAAGCAATACGCCGCTGGAAGGTTGGTGGACCGAGTGGCAAAGCAATACGCCGCTGGAAGGTTGGTGGACCGAGTGGCAAAACAATACGCCGCTGGACGGATTTTGGACCGAGTGGCAAATCACTACGCCGCTGGACGGATTTTGGACCGAGTGGCAAAGCAATACGCCGCTGGAAGGTTGGTGGACCGAGTGGCAAAACAATACGCCGCTGGACGGATTTTGGACCGAGTGGCAAAACAATACGCCGCTGGAAGGTTTGTGGACCGAATGGCAAAGCAATACGCCGCTGGAAGGTTGGTGGACCGAAAGGCAAAACAATACGCCGCTGGAAGGTTGGTGGACCGAGTGGCATAACAATACGCCGCTGGAAGGTTGGTGGACCGAGTGGGAAAACAATACGCCGCTGGACGGATTTTGGACCGAGTGGCAAAACAATACGCCGCTGGAAGGTTGGTGGACCGAATGGCAAAGCAATACGCCGCTGGAAGGTTTTTGGACCGAATGGCAAAACAATACCCCGCTGGAAGGTTGGTGGACCGAAAGGCAAAACAATACGCCGCTGGAAGGTTGGTGGACCGAATGGCAAAGCAATACGCCGCTGGAAGGTTGGTGGACCGAAAGGCAAAACAATACGCCGCTGGAAGGTTGGTGGACCGAGTGGCATAGCAATACGCCGCTGGAAGGTTGGTGGACCGAGTGGCAAAACAATACGCCGCTGGACGGATTTTGGACCGAGTGGCAAAACAATACGCCGCTGGAAGGTTGGTGGACCGAATGGCAAAGCAATACGCCGCTGGAAGGTTGGTGGACCGAAAGGCAAAACAATACGCCGCTGGAAGGTTGGTGGACCGAGTGGCATAGCAACACGCCGCTGGACGGATTTTTAACCGAGTGGCAAATCAATACGCCGCTGGGCGGAATTTGGACCGAAAGGCAAAACAATACGCCGCTGGGCGGAATTTGGACCGAAAGGCAAAACAATACGCCGCTGGAAGGTTGGTGGACCGAGTGGCAAAGCAGCACGCCGTTGGACGGATTTTGGACCGAGTGGCAAAACATTACGCCGCTGAACGGATTTTGGACCGAATGGCAAAGCAATACGCCGCTGGACGGATTTTGGACCGAGTGGCAAAGCAATACGCCGCTGGAAGGTTGGTGGACCGAGTGGCAAAACAATACGCCGCTGGAGGGATTTTGGACCGAGTGGCAAATCACTACGCCGCTGGACGGATTTTGGACCGAGTGGCAAAGCAATACGCCGCTGGAAGGTTGGTGGACCGAGTGGCAAAACAATACGCCGCTGGACGGATTTTGGACCGAGTGGCAAAACAATACGCCGCTGGAAGGTTGGTGGACCGAGTGGCATAGCAACACGCCGCTGGACGGATTTTTAACCGAGTGGCAAATCAATACGCCGCTGGGCGGAATTTGGACCGAAAGGCAAAACAATACGCCGCTGGGCGGAATTTGGACCGAAAGGCAAAACAATACGCCGCTGGAAGGTTGGTGGACCGAAAGGCAAAACAATACGCCGCTGGAAGGTTGGTGGACCGAATGGAAAAGCAATACGCCGCTGGAAGGTTGGTGGACCGAGTGGCAAAACAATACGCCGCTGGAACGTTGGTGGACCGAAAGGCAAAACAATACGCCGCTGGACGGATTTTGGACCGAGTGGCAAAGCAATACGCCGCTAGAAGGTTGGTGGACCGAAAGGCAAAACAATACGCCGCTGGACGGATTTTTGGCCGAGTGGCAAAACAATACGCCGCTGGACGGATTTTGGACCGAGTGGCAAAACAATACGCCGCTGGAATGTTGGTGGACCGAATGGCAAACAATACGCCGCTGGAAGGTTGGTGGACCGAATGGCAAAGCAATACGCCGCTGGAAGGTTTTTGGACCGAATGGCAAAACAATACCCCGCTGGAAGGTTGGTGGACCGAAAGGCAAAACAATACGCCGCTGGAAGGTTGGTGGACCGAGTGGCAAAACAATACGCCGCTGGACGGATTTTGGACCGAGTGGCAAATCACTACGCCGCTGGACGGATTTTGGACCGAGTGGCAAAGCAATACGCCGCTGGAAGGTTGGTGGACCGAGTGGCAAAGCAATACGCCGCTGGAAGGTTGGTGGACCGAAAGGCGAAACAATACGCCGCTGGAAGGTTGGTGGACCGAATGGCAAAGCAATACGCCGCTGGAAGGTTTTTGGACCGAATGGCAAAACAATACCCCGCTGGAAGGTTGGTGGACCGAAAGGCAAAACAATACGCCGCTGGAAGGTTGATGGACCGAATGGCAAAGCATTACGCCGCTGGAAGGTTGGTGGACCGAGTGGCATAGCAACACGCCGCTGGACGGATTTTGGACCGAGTGGCAAATCAATACGCCGCTGGGCGGAATTTGGACCGAAAGGCAAAACAATACGCCGCTGGGCGGAGTTTGGACCGAAAGGCAAAACAATACGCCGCTGGAAGGTTGGTGGACCGAGTGGCAAAGCAGCACGCCGCTGGCCGGATTTTGGACCGAGTGGCAAAACAATACGCCGCTGGAATGTTGGTGGACCGAATGGCAAACAATACGCCGCTGGAAGGTTGGTGGACCGAGTGGCATAGCAACACGCCGCTGGACGGATTTTGGACCGAGTGGCAAATCAATACGCCGCTGGGCGGAATTTGGACCGAAAGGCAAAACAATACGCCGCTGGGCGGAGTTTGGACCGAAAGGCAAAACAATACGCCGCTGGAAGGTTGGTGGACCGAGTGGCAAAGCAGCACGCCGCTGGCCGGATTTTGGACCGAGTGGCAAAACATTACGCCGCTGAACGGATTTTGGACCGAGTGGCAAAGCAATACGCCGCTGGACGGATTTTGGACCGAGTGGCAAAGCAATACGCCGCTGGAAGGTTGGTGGACCGAGTGGCAAAGCAATACGCCGCTGGAAGGTTGGTGGACCGAGTGGCAAAACAATACGCCGCTGGACGGATTTTGGACCGAGTGGCAAATCACTACGCCGCTGGACGGATTTTGGACCGAGTGGCAAAGCAATACGCCGCTGGAAGGTTGGTGGACCGAGTGGCAAAACAATACGCCGCTGGACGGATTTTGGACCGAGTGGCAAAACAATACGCCGCTGGAAGGTTTGTGGACCGAATGGCAAAGCAATACGCCGCTGGAAGGTTGGTGGACCGAAAGGCAAAACAATACGCCGCTGGAAGGTTGGTGGACCGAGTGGCATAACAATACGCCGCTGGAAGGTTGGTGGACCGAGTGGGAAAACAATACGCCGCTGGACGGATTTTGGACCGAGTGGCAAAACAATACGCCGCTGGAAGGTTGGTGGACCGAATGGCAAAGCAATACGCCGCTGGAAGGTTTTTGGACCGAATGGCAAAACAATACCCCGCTGGAAGGTTGGTGGACCGAAAGGCAAAACAATACGCCGCTGGAAGGTTGGTGGACCGAATGGCAAAGCAATACGCCGCTGGAAGGTTGGTGGACCGAAAGGCAAAACAATACGCCGCTGGAAGGTTGGTGGACCGAGTGGCATAGCAATACGCCGCTGGAAGGTTGGTGGACCGAGTGGCAAAACAATACGCCGCTGGACGGATTTTGGACCGAGTGGCAAAACAATACGCCGCTGGAAGGTTGGTGGACCGAATGGCAAAGCAATACGCCGCTGGAAGGTTGGTGGACCGAAAGGCAAAACAATACGCCGCTGGAAGGTTGGTGGACCGAGTGGCATAGCAACACGCCGCTGGACGGATTTTTAACCGAGTGGCAAATCAATACGCCGCTGGGCGGAATTTGGACCGAAAGGCAAAACAATACGCCGCTGGGCGGAATTTGGACCGAAAGGCAAAACAATACGCCGCTGGAAGGTTGGTGGACCGAGTGGCAAAGCAGCACGCCGTTGGACGGATTTTGGACCGAGTGGCAAAACATTACGCCGCTGAACGGATTTTGGACCGAATGGCAAAGCAATACGCCGCTGGACGGATTTTGGACCGAGTGGCAAAGCAATACGCCGCTGGAAGGTTGGTGGACCGAGTGGCAAAACAATACGCCGCTGGAGGGATTTTGGACCGAGTGGCAAATCACTACGCCGCTGGACGGATTTTGGACCGAGTGGCAAAGCAATACGCCGCTGGAAGGTTGGTGGACCGAGTGGCAAAACAATACGCCGCTGGACGGATTTTGGACCGAGTGGCAAAACAATACGCCGCTGGAAGGTTGGTGGACCGAGTGGCATAGCAACACGCCGCTGGACGGATTTTTAACCGAGTGGCAAATCAATACGCCGCTGGGCGGAATTTGGACCGAAAGGCAAAACAATACGCCGCTGGGCGGAATTTGGACCGAAAGGCAAAACAATACGCCGCTGGAAGGTTGGTGGACCGAGTGGCAAAGCAGCACGCCGCTGGACGGATTTTGGACCGAGTGGCAAAACATTACGCCGCTGAACGGATTTTGGACCGAATGGCAAAGCAATACGCCGCTGGACGGATTTTGGACCGAGTGGCAAAGCAATACGCCGCTGGAAGGTTGGTGGACCGAGTGGCAAAACAATACGCCGCTGGAGGGATTTTGGACCGAGTGGCAAATCACTACGCCGCTGGACGGATTTTGGACCGAGTGGCAAAGCAATACGCCGCTGGAAGGTTGGTGGACCGAGTGGCAAAACAATACGCCGCTGGACGGATTTTGGACCGAGTGGCAAAACAATACGCCGCTGGACGGATTTTGGACCGAGTGGCAAAACAATACGCCGCTGGAAGGTTGGTGGACCGAGTGGCATAGCAATACGCCGCTGGAAGGTTGGTGGACCGAGTGGCAAAACATTACGCCGCTGGACGGATTTTGGACCGAGTGGCAAAACAATACGCCGCTGGAATGTTGGTGGACCGAATGGCAAAACAATACGCCGCTGGAAGGTTGATGGACCGAATGGCAAAGCATTACGCCGCTGGAAGGTTGGTGGACCGAGTGGCATAGCAACACGCCGCTGGACGGATTTTGGACCGAGTGGCAAATCAATACGCCGCTGGGCGGAATTTGGACCGAAAGGCAAAACAATACGCCGCTGGGCGGAGTTTGGACCGAAAGGCAAAACAATACGCCGCTGGAAGGTTGGTGGACCGAGTGGCAAAGCAGCACGCCGCTGGCCGGATTTTGGACCGAGTGGCAAAACAATACGCCGCTGGAATGTTGGTGGACCGAATGGCAAACAATACGCCGCTGGAAGGTTGGTGGACCGAGTGGCATAGCAACACGCCGCTGGACGGATTTTGGACCGAGTGGCAAATCAATACGCCGCTGGGCGGAATTTGGACCGAAAGGCAAAACAATACGCCGCTGGGCGGAGTTTGGACCGAAAGGCAAAACAATACGCCGCTGGAAGGTTGGTGGACCGAGTGGCAAAGCAGCACGCCGCTGGCCGGATTTTGGACCGAGTGGCAAAACATTACGCCGCTGAACGGATTTTGGACCGAGTGGCAAAGCAATACGCCGCTGGACGGATTTTGGACCGAGTGGCAAAGCAATACGCCGCTGGAAGGTTGGTGGACCGAGTGGCAAAGCAATACGCCGCTGGAAGGTTGGTGGACCGAGTGGCAAAACAATACGCCGCTGGACGGATTTTGGACCGAGTGGCAAATCACTACGCCGCTGGACGGATTTTGGACCGAGTGGCAAAGCAATACGCCGCTGGAAGGTTGGTGGACCGAGTGGCAAAACAATACGCCGCTGGACGGATTTTGGACCGAGTGGCAAAACAATACGCCGCTGGAAGGTTTGTGGACCGAATGGCAAAGCAATACGCCGCTGGAAGGTTGGTGGACCGAAAGGCAAAACAATACGCCGCTGGAAGGTTGGTGGACCGAGTGGCATAACAATACGCCGCTGGAAGGTTGGTGGACCGAGTGGGAAAACAATACGCCGCTGGACGGATTTTGGACCGAGTGGCAAAACAATACGCCGCTGGAAGGTTGGTGGACCGAATGGCAAAGCAATACGCCGCTGGAAGGTTTTTGGACCGAATGGCAAAACAATACCCCGCTGGAAGGTTGGTGGACCGAAAGGCAAAACAATACGCCGCTGGAAGGTTGGTGGACCGAATGGCAAAGCAATACGCCGCTGGAAGGTTGGTGGACCGAAAGGCAAAACAATACGCCGCTGGAAGGTTGGTGGACCGAGTGGCATAGCAATACGCCGCTGGAAGGTTGGTGGACCGAGTGGCAAAACAATACGCCGCTGGACGGATTTTGGACCGAGTGGCAAAACAATACGCCGCTGGAAGTTTGGTGGACCGAATGGCAAAGCAATACGCCGCTGGAAGGTTGGTGGACCGAAAGGCAAAACAATACGCCGCTGGAAGGTTGGTGGACCGAGTGGCATAGCAACACGCCGCTGGACGGATTTTTAACCGAGTGGCAAATCAATACGCCGCTGGGCGGAATTTGGACCGAAAGGCAAAACAATACGCCGCTGGGCGGAATTTGGACCGAAAGGCAAAACAATACGCCGCTGGAAGGTTGGTGGACCGAGTGGCAAAGCAGCACGCCGTTGGACGGATTTTGGACCGAGTGGCAAAACATTACGCCGCTGAACGGATTTTGGACCGAATGGCAAAGCAATACGCCGCTGGACGGATTTTGGACCGAGTGGCAAAGCAATACGCCGCTGGAAGGTTGGTGGACCGAGTGGCAAAACAATACGCCGCTGGAGGGATTTTGGACCGAGTGGCAAATCACTACGCCGCTGGACGGATTTTGGACCGAGTGGCAAAGCAATACGCCGCTGGAAGGTTGGTGGACCGAGTGGCAAAACAATACGCCGCTGGACGGATTTTGGACCGAGTGGCAAAACAATACGCCGCTGGAAGGTTGGTGGACCGAGTGGCATAGCAACACGCCGCTGGACGGATTTTTAACCGAGTGGCAAATCAATACGCCGCTGGGCGGAATTTGGACCGAAAGGCAAAACAATACGCCGCTGGGCGGAATTTGGACCGAAAGGCAAAACAATACGCCGCTGGAAGGTTGGTGGACCGAGTGGCAAAGCAGCACGCCGCTGGACGGATTTTGGACCGAGTGGCAAAACATTACGCCGCTGAACGGATTTTGGACCGAATGGCAAAGCAATACGCCGCTGGACGGATTTTGGACCGAGTGGCAAAGCAATACGCCGCTGGAAGGTTGGTGGACCGAGTGGCAAAACAATACGCCGCTGGAGGGATTTTGGACCGAGTGGCAAATCACTACGCCGCTGGACGGATTTTGGACCGAGTGGCAAAGCAATACGCCGCTGGAAGGTTGGTGGACCGAGTGGCAAAACAATACGCCGCTGGACGGATTTTGGACCGAGTGGCAAAACAATACGCCGCTGGACGGATTTTGGACCGAGTGGCAAAACAATACGCCGCTGGGCGGAATTTGGACCGAAAGGCAAAACAATACGCCGCTGGGCGGAGTTTGGACCGAAAGGCAAAACAATACGCCGCTGGAAGGTTGGTGGACCGAGTGGCAAAGCAGCACGCCGCTGGCCGGATTTTGGACCGAGTGGCAAAACAATACGCCGCTGGAATGTTGGTGGACCGAATGGCAAACAATACGCCGCTGGAAGGTTGGTGGACCGAGTGGCATAGCAACACGCCGCTGGACGGATTTTGGACCGAGTGGCAAATCAATACGCCGCTGGGCGGAATTTGGACCGAAAGGCAAAACAATACGCCGCTGGGCGGAGTTTGGACCGAAAGGCAAAACAATACGCCGCTGGAAGGTTGGTGGACCGAGTGGCAAAGCAGCACGCCGCTGGCCGGATTTTGGACCGAGTGGCAAAACATTACGCCGCTGAACGGATTTTGGACCGAGTGGCAAAGCAATACGCCGCTGGACGGATTTTGGACCGAGTGGCAAAGCAATACGCCGCTGGAAGGTTGGTGGACCGAGTGGCAAAGCAATACGCCGCTGGAAGGTTGGTGGACCGAGTGGCAAAACAATACGCCGCTGGACGGATTTTGGACCGAGTGGCAAATCACTACGCCGCTGGACGGATTTTGGACCGAGTGGCAAAGCAATACGCCGCTGGAAGGTTGGTGGACCGAGTGGCAAAACAATACGCCGCTGGACGGATTTTGGACCGAGTGGCAAAACAATACGCCGCTGGAAGGTTTGTGGACCGAATGGCAAAGCAATACGCCGCTGGAAGGTTGGTGGACCGAAAGGCAAAACAATACGCCGCTGGAAGGTTGGTGGACCGAGTGGCATAACAATACGCCGCTGGAAGGTTGGTGGACCGAGTGGGAAAACAATACGCCGCTGGACGGATTTTGGACCGAGTGGCAAAACAATACGCCGCTGGAAGGTTGGTGGACCGAATGGCAAAGCAATACGCCGCTGGAAGGTTTTTGGACCGAATGGCAAAACAATACCCCGCTGGAAGGTTGGTGGACCGAAAGGCAAAACAATACGCCGCTGGAAGGTTGGTGGACCGAAAGGCAAAGCAATACGCCGCTGGAAGGTTTTTGGACCGAATGGCAAAACAATACCCCGCTGGAAGGTTGGTGGACCGAAAGGCAAAGCAATACGCCGCTGGAAGGTTTTTGGACCGAATGGCAAAACAATACCCCGCTGGAAGGTTGGTGGACCGAAAGGCAAAGCAATACGCCGCTGGAAGGTTGGTGGACCGAAAGGCAAAACAATACGCCGCTGGAAGGTTGGTGGACCGAGTGGCATAGCAATACGCCGCTGGAAGGTTGGTGGACCGAGTGGCAAAACAATACGCCGCTGGACGGATTTTGGACCGAGTGGCAAAACAATACGCCGCTGGAAGGTTGGTGGACCGAATGGCAAAGCAATACGCCGCTGGAAGGTTGGTGGACCGAAAGGCAAAACAATACGCCGCTGGAAGGTTGGTGGACCGAGTGGCATAGCAACACGCCGCTGGACGGATTTTTAACCGAGTGGCAAATCAATACGCCGCTGGGCGGAATTTGGACCGAAAGGCAAAACAATACGCCGCTGGGCGGAATTTGGACCGAAAGGCAAAACAATACGCCGCTGGAAGGTTGGTGGACCGAGTGGCAAAGCAGCACGCCGTTGGACGGATTTTGGACCGAGTGGCAAAACATTACGCCGCTGAACGGATTTTGGACCGAATGGCAAAGCAATACGCCGCTGGACGGATTTTGGACCGAGTGGCAAAGCAATACGCCGCTGGAAGGTTGGTGGACCGAGTGGCAAAACAATACGCCGCTGGAGGGATTTTGGACCGAGTGGCAAATCACTACGCCGCTGGACGGATTTTGGACCGAGTGGCAAAGCAATACGCCGCTGGAAGGTTGGTGGACCGAGTGGCAAAACAATACGCCGCTGGACGGATTTTGGACCGAGTGGCAAAACAATACGCCGCTGGAAGGTTGGTGGACCGAGTGGCATAGCAACACGCCGCTGGACGGATTTTTAACCGAGTGGCAAATCAATACGCCGCTGGGCGGAATTTGGACCGAAAGGCAAAACAATACGCCGCTGGGCGGAATTTGGACCGAAAGGCAAAACAATACGCCGCTGGAAGGTTGGTGGACCGAGTGGCAAAGCAGCACGCCGCTGGACGGATTTTGGACCGAGTGGCAAAACATTACGCCGCTGAACGGATTTTGGACCGAATGGCAAAGCAATACGCCGCTGGACGGATTTTGGACCGAGTGGCAAAGCAATACGCCGCTGGAAGGTTGGTGGACCGAGTGGCAAAACAATACGCCGCTGGAGGGATTTTGGACCGAGTGGCAAATCACTACGCCGCTGGACGGATTTTGGACCGAGTGGCAAAGCAATACGCCGCTGGAAGGTTGGTGGACCGAGTGGCAAAACAATACGCCGCTGGACGGATTTTGGACCGAGTGGCAAAACAATACGCCGCTGGACGGATTTTGGACCGAGTGGCAAAACAATACGCCGCTGGAAGGTTGGTGGACCGAGTGGCATAGCAATACGCCGCTGGAAGGTTGGTGGACCGAGTGGCAAAACATTACGCCGCTGGACGGATTTTGGACCGAGTGGCAAAACAATACGCCGCTGGAAGGTTGATGGACCGAATGGCAAAGCATTACGCCGCTGGAAGGTTGGTGGACCGAGTGGCATAGCAACACGCCGCTGGACGGATTTTGGACCGAGTGGCAAATCAATACGCCGCTGGGCGGAATTTGGACCGAAAGGCAAAACAATACGCCGCTGGGCGGAGTTTGGACCGAAAGGCAAAACAATACGCCGCTGGAAGGTTGGTGGACCGAGTGGCAAAGCAGCACGCCGCTGGCCGGATTTTGGACCGAGTGGCAAAACAATACGCCGCTGGAATGTTGGTGGACCGAATGGCAAACAATACGCCGCTGGAAGGTTGGTGGACCGAGTGGCATAGCAACACGCCGCTGGACGGATTTTGGACCGAGTGGCAAATCAATACGCCGCTGGGCGGAATTTGGACCGAAAGGCAAAACAATACGCCGCTGGGCGGAGTTTGGACCGAAAGGCAAAACAATACGCCGCTGGAAGGTTGGTGGACCGAGTGGCAAAGCAGCACGCCGCTGGCCGGATTTTGGACCGAGTGGCAAAACATTACGCCGCTGAACGGATTTTGGACCGAGTGGCAAAGCAATACGCCGCTGGACGGATTTTGGACCGAGTGGCAAAGCAATACGCCGCTGGAAGGTTGGTGGACCGAGTGGCAAAGCAATACGCCGCTGGAAGGTTGGTGGACCGAGTGGCAAAACAATACGCCGCTGGACGGATTTTGGACCGAGTGGCAAATCACTACGCCGCTGGACGGATTTTGGACCGAGTGGCAAAGCAATACGCCGCTGGAAGGTTGGTGGACCGAGTGGCAAAACAATACGCCGCTGGACGGATTTTGGACCGAGTGGCAAAACAATACGCCGCTGGAAGGTTTGTGGACCGAATGGCAAAGCAATACGCCGCTGGAAGGTTGGTGGACCGAAAGGCAAAACAATACGCCGCTGGAAGGTTGGTGGACCGAATGGCAAAGCAATACGCCGCTGGAAGGTTTTTGGACCGAATGGCAAAACAATACCCCGCTGGAAGGTTGGTGGACCGAAAGGCAAAACAATACGCCGCTGGAAGGTTGGTGGACCGAATGGCAAAGCAATACGCCGCTGGAAGGTTGGTGGACCGAAAGGCAAAACAATACGCCGCTGGAAGGTTGGTGGACCGAGTGGCATAGCAATACGCCGCTGGAAGGTTGGTGGACCGAGTGGCAAAACAATACGCCGCTGGACGGATTTTGGACCGAGTGGCAAAACAATACGCCGCTGGAAGGTTGGTGGACCGAATGGCAAAGCAATACGCCGCTGGAAGGTTGGTGGACCGAAAGGCAAAACAATACGCCGCTGGAAGGTTGGTGGACCGAGTGGCATAGCAACACGCCGCTGGACGGATTTTTAACCGAGTGGCAAATCAATACGCCGCTGGGCGGAATTTGGACCGAAAGGCAAAACAATACGCCGCTGGGCGGAATTTGGACCGAAAGGCAAAACAATACGCCGCTGGAAGGTTGGTGGACCGAGTGGCAAAGCAGCACGCCGTTGGACGGATTTTGGACCGAGTGGCAAAACATTACGCCGCTGAACGGATTTTGGACCGAATGGCAAAGCAATACGCCGCTGGACGGATTTTGGACCGAGTGGCAAAGCAATACGCCGCTGGAAGGTTGGTGGACCGAGTGGCAAAACAATACGCCGCTGGAGGGATTTTGGACCGAGTGGCAAATCACTACGCCGCTGGACGGATTTTGGACCGAGTGGCAAAGCAATACGCCGCTGGAAGGTTGGTGGACCGAGTGGCAAAACAATACGCCGCTGGACGGATTTTGGACCGAGTGGCAAAACAATACGCCGCTGGAAGGTTGGTGGACCGAGTGGCATAGCAACACGCCGCTGGACGGATTTTTAACCGAGTGGCAAATCAATACGCCGCTGGGCGGAATTTGGACCGAAAGGCAAAACAATACGCCGCTGGGCGGAATTTGGACCGAAAGGCAAAACAATACGCCGCTGGAAGGTTGGTGGACCGAGTGGCAAAGCAGCACGCCGCTGGACGGATTTTGGACCGAGTGGCAAAACATTACGCCGCTGAACGGATTTTGGACCGAATGGCAAAGCAATACGCCGCTGGACGGATTTTGGACCGAGTGGCAAAGCAATACGCCGCTGGAAGGTTGGTGGACCGAGTGGCAAAACAATACGCCGCTGGAGGGATTTTGGACCGAGTGGCAAATCACTACGCCGCTGGACGGATTTTGGACCGAGTGGCAAAGCAATACGCCGCTGGAAGGTTGGTGGACCGAGTGGCAAAGCAGCACGCCGCTGGCCGGATTTTGGACCGAGTGGCAAAACAATACGCCGCTGGAATGTTGGTGGACCGAATGGCAAACAATACGCCGCTGGAAGGTTGGTGGACCGAGTGGCATAGCAACACGCCGCTGGACGGATTTTGGACCGAGTGGCAAATCAATACGCCGCTGGGCGGAATTTGGACCGAAAGGCAAAACAATACGCCGCTGGGCGGAGTTTGGACCGAAAGGCAAAACAATACGCCGCTGGAAGGTTGGTGGACCGAGTGGCAAAGCAGCACGCCGCTGGCCGGATTTTGGACCGAGTGGCAAAACATTACGCCGCTGAACGGATTTTGGACCGAGTGGCAAAGCAATACGCCGCTGGACGGATTTTGGACCGAGTGGCAAAGCAATACGCCGCTGGAAGGTTGGTGGACCGAGTGGCAAAGCAATACGCCGCTGGAAGGTTGGTGGACCGAGTGGCAAAACAATACGCCGCTGGACGGATTTTGGACCGAGTGGCAAATCACTACGCCGCTGGACGGATTTTGGACCGAGTGGCAAAGCAATACGCCGCTGGAAGGTTGGTGGACCGAGTGGCAAAACAATACGCCGCTGGACGGATTTTGGACCGAGTGGCAAAACAATACGCCGCTGGAAGGTTTGTGGACCGAATGGCAAAGCAATACGCCGCTGGAAGGTTGGTGGACCGAAAGGCAAAACAATACGCCGCTGGAAGGTTGGTGGACCGAGTGGCATAACAATACGCCGCTGGAAGGTTGGTGGACCGAGTGGGAAAACAATACGCCGCTGGACGGATTTTGGACCGAGTGGCAAAACAATACGCCGCTGGAAGGTTGGTGGACCGAATGGCAAAGCAATACGCCGCTGGAAGGTTTTTGGACCGAATGGCAAAACAATACCCCGCTGGAAGGTTGGTGGACCGAAAGGCAAAACAATACGCCGCTGGAAGGTTGGTGGACCGAATGGCAAAGCAATACGCCGCTGGAAGGTTGGTGGACCGAAAGGCAAAACAATACGCCGCTGGAAGGTTGGTGGACCGAGTGGCATAGCAATACGCCGCTGGAAGGTTGGTGGACCGAGTGGCAAAACAATACGCCGCTGGACGGATTTTGGACCGAGTGGCAAAACAATACGCCGCTGGAAGGTTGGTGGACCGAATGGCAAAGCAATACGCCGCTGGAAGGTTGGTGGACCGAAAGGCAAAACAATACGCCGCTGGAAGGTTGGTGGACCGAGTGGCATAGCAACACGCCGCTGGACGGATTTTTAACCGAGTGGCAAATCAATACGCCGCTGGGCGGAATTTGGACCGAAAGGCAAAACAATACGCCGCTGGGCGGAATTTGGACCGAAAGGCAAAACAATACGCCGCTGGAAGGTTGGTGGACCGAGTGGCAAAGCAGCACGCCGTTGGACGGATTTTGGACCGAGTGGCAAAACATTACGCCGCTGAACGGATTTTGGACCGAATGGCAAAGCAATACGCCGCTGGACGGATTTTGGACCGAGTGGCAAAGCAATACGCCGCTGGAAGGTTGGTGGACCGAGTGGCAAAACAATACGCCGCTGGAGGGATTTTGGACCGAGTGGCAAATCACTACGCCGCTGGACGGATTTTGGACCGAGTGGCAAAGCAATACGCCGCTGGAAGGTTGGTGGACCGAGTGGCAAAACAATACGCCGCTGGACGGATTTTGGACCGAGTGGCAAAACAATACGCCGCTGGAAGGTTGGTGGACCGAGTGGCATAGCAACACGCCGCTGGACGGATTTTTAACCGAGTGGCAAATCAATACGCCGCTGGGCGGAATTTGGACCGAAAGGCAAAACAATACGCCGCTGGGCGGAATTTGGACCGAAAGGCAAAACAATACGCCGCTGGAAGGTTGGTGGACCGAGTGGCAAAGCAGCACGCCGCTGGACGGATTTTGGACCGAGTGGCAAAACATTACGCCGCTGAACGGATTTTGGACCGAATGGCAAAGCAATACGCCGCTGGACGGATTTTGGACCGAGTGGCAAAGCAATACGCCGCTGGAAGGTTGGTGGACCGAGTGGCAAAACAATACGCCGCTGGAGGGATTTTGGACCGAGTGGCAAATCACTACGCCGCTGGACGGATTTTGGACCGAGTGGCAAAGCAATACGCCGCTGGAAGGTTGGTGGACCGAGTGGCAAAACAATACGCCGCTGGACGGATTTTGGACCGAGTGGCAAAACAATACGCCGCTGGACGGATTTTGGACCGAGTGGCAAAACAATACGCCGCTGGAAGGTTGGTGGACCGAGTGGCATAGCAATACGCCGCTGGAAGGTTGGTGGACCGAGTGGCAAAACATTACGCCGCTGGACGGATTTTGGACCGAGTGGCAAAACAATACGCCGCTGGAATGTTGGTGGACCGAATGGCAAAACAATACGCCGCTGGAAGGTTGATGGACCGAATGGCAAAGCATTACGCCGCTGGAAGGTTGGTGGACCGAGTGGCATAGCAACACGCCTCTGGACGGATTTTGGACCGAGTGGCAAATCAATACGCCGCTGGGCGGAATTTGGACCGAAAGGCAAAACAATACGCCGCTGGGCGGAGTTTGGACCGAAAGGCAAAACAATACGCCGCTGGAAGGTTGGTGGACCGAGTGGCAAAGCAGCACGCCGCTGGCCGGATTTTGGACCGAGTGGCAAAACAATACGCCGCTGGAATGTTGGTGGACCGAATGGCAAACAATACGCCGCTGGAAGGTTGGTGGACCGAGTGGCATAGCAACACGCCGCTGGACGGATTTTGGACCGAGTGGCAAATCAATACGCCGCTGGGCGGAATTTGGACCGAAAGGCAAAACAATACGCCGCTGGGCGGAGTTTGGACCGAAAGGCAAAACAATACGCCGCTGGAAGGTTGGTGGACCGAGTGGCAAAGCAGCACGCCGCTGGCCGGATTTTGGACCGAGTGGCAAAACATTACGCCGCTGAACGGATTTTGGACCGAGTGGCAAAGCAATACGCCGCTGGACGGATTTTGGACCGAGTGGCAAAGCAATACGCCGCTGGAAGGTTGGTGGACCGAGTGGCAAAGCAATACGCCGCTGGAAGGTTGGTGGACCGAGTGGCAAAACAATACGCCGCTGGACGGATTTTGGACCGAGTGGCAAATCACTACGCCGCTGGACGGATTTTGGACCGAGTGGCAAAGCAATACGCCGCTGGAAGGTTGGTGGACCGAGTGGCAAAACAATACGCCGCTGGACGGATTTTGGACCGAGTGGCAAAACAATACGCCGCTGGAAGGTTTGTGGACCGAATGGCAAAGCAATACGCCGCTGGAAGGTTGGTGGACCGAAAGGCAAAACAATACGCCGCTGGAAGGTTGGTGGACCGAATGGCAAAGCAATACGCCGCTGGAAGGTTTTTGGACCGAATGGCAAAACAATACGCCGCTGGAAGGTTGGTGGACCGAATGGCAAAGCAATACGCCGCTGGAAGGTTTTTGGACCGAATGGCAAAACAATACCCCGCTGGAAGGTTGGTGGACCGAAAGGCAAAACAATACGCCGCTGGAAGGTTGGTGGACCGAATGGCAAAGCAATACGCCGCTGGAAGGTTGGTGGACCGAGTGGGAAAACAATACGCCGCTGGACGGATTTTGGACCGAGTGGCAAAACAATACGCCGCTGGAAGGTTGGTGGACCGAATGGCAAAGCAATACGCCGCTGGAAGGTTTTTGGACCGAATGGCAAAACAATACCCCGCTGGAAGGTTGGTGGACCGAAAGGCAAAACAATACGCCGCTGGAAGGTTGGTGGACCGAATGGCAAAGCAATACGCCGCTGGAAGGTTGGTGGACCGAAAGGCAAAACAATACGCCGCTGGAAGGTTGGTGGACCGAGTGGCATAGCAATACGCCGCTGGAAGGTTGGTGGACCGAGTGGCAAAACAATACGCCGCTGGACGGATTTTGGACCGAGTGGCAAAACAATACGCCGCTGGAAGGTTGGTGGACCGAATGGCAAAGCAATACGCCGCTGGAAGGTTGGTGGACCGAAAGGCAAAACAATACGCCGCTGGAAGGTTGGTGGACCGAGTGGCATAGCAACACGCCGCTGGACGGATTTTTAACCGAGTGGCAAATCAATACGCCGCTGGGCGGAATTTGGACCGAAAGGCAAAACAATACGCCGCTGGGCGGAATTTGGACCGAAAGGCAAAACAATACGCCGCTGGAAGGTTGGTGGACCGAGTGGCAAAGCAGCACGCCGTTGGACGGATTTTGGACCGAGTGGCAAAACATTACGCCGCTGAACGGATTTTGGACCGAATGGCAAAGCAATACGCCGCTGGACGGATTTTGGACCGAGTGGCAAAGCAATACGCCGCTGGAAGGTTGGTGGACCGAGTGGCAAAACAATACGCCGCTGGAGGGATTTTGGACCGAGTGGCAAATCACTACGCCGCTGGACGGATTTTGGACCGAGTGGCAAAGCAATACGCCGCTGGAAGGTTGGTGGACCGAGTGGCAAAACAATACGCCGCTGGACGGATTTTGGACCGAGTGGCAAAACAATACGCCGCTGGAAGGTTGGTGGACCGAGTGGCATAGCAACACGCCGCTGGACGGATTTTTAACCGAGTGGCAAATCAATACGCCGCTGGGCGGAATTTGGACCGAAAGGCAAAACAATACGCCGCTGGGCGGAATTTGGACCGAAAGGCAAAACAATACGCCGCTGGAAGGTTGGTGGACCGAGTGGCAAAGCAGCACGCCGCTGGACGGATTTTGGACCGAGTGGCAAAACATTACGCCGCTGAACGGATTTTGGACCGAATGGCAAAGCAATACGCCGCTGGACGGATTTTGGACCGAGTGGCAAAGCAATACGCCGCTGGAAGGTTGGTGGACCGAGTGGCAAAACAATACGCCGCTGGAGGGATTTTGGACCGAGTGGCAAATCACTACGCCGCTGGACGGATTTTGGACCGAGTGGCAAAGCAATACGCCGCTGGAAGGTTGGTGGACCGAGTGGCAAAACAATACGCCGCTGGACGGATTTTGGACCGAGTGGCAAAACAATACGCCGCTGGACGGATTTTGGACCGAGTGGCAAAACAATACGCCGCTGGAAGGTTGGTGGACCGAGTGGCATAGCAATACGCCGCTGGAAGGTTGGTGGACCGAGTGGCAAAACATTACGCCGCTGGACGGATTTTGGACCGAGTGGCAAAACAATACGCCGCTGGAATGTTGGTGGACCGAATGGCAAAACAATACGCCGCTGGAAGGTTGGTGGACCGAGTGGCATAGCAATACGCCGCTGGAAGGTTGGTGGACCGAGTGGCAAAACATTACGCCGCTGGACGGATTTTGGACCGAATGGCAAAGCAATACGCCGCTGGAAGGTTGGTGGACCGAATGGCAAAACAATACGCCGCTGGAAGGTTGGTGGACCGAGTGGCATAGCAACACGCCGCTGGACGGATTTTTAACCGAGTGGCAAATCAATACGCCGCTGGGCGGAATTTGGACCGAAAGGCAAAACAATACGCCGCTGGAAGGTTGGTGGACCGAATGGCAAAACAATACGCCGCTGGAAGGTTGGTGGACCGAGTGGCATAGCAACACGCCGCTGGACGGATTTTGGACCGAGTGGCAAAACAATACGCCGCTGGAAGGTTGGTGGACCGAATGGCAAAGCAATACGCCGCTGGAAGGTTGGTGGACCGAATGGCAAAGCAATACGCCGCTGGAAGGTTGGTGGACCGAATGGCAAAACAATACGCCGCTGGAAGGTTGGTGGACCGAGTGGCATAGCAACACGCCGCTGGACGGATTTTGGACCGAGTGGCAAAACAATACGCCGCTGGAAGGTTGGTGGACCGAATGGCAAAACAATACGCCGCTGGAAGGTTGGTGGACCGAGTGGCATAGCAACACGCCGCTGGACGGATTTTTAACCGAGTGGCAAATCAATACGCCGCTGGGCGGAATTTGGACCGAAAGGCAAAACAATACGCCGCTGGAAGGTTGGTGGACCGAGTGGCAAAACATTACGCCGCTGGACGGATTTTGGACCGAGTGGCAAAACAATACGCCGCTGGAAGGTTGGTGGACCGAATGGCAAAACAATACGCCGCTGGAAGGTTGGTGGACCGAGTGGCATAGCAACACGCCGCTGGACGGATTTTTAACCGAGTGGCAAATCAATACGCCGCTGGGCGGAATTTGGACCGAAAGGCAAAACAATACGCCGCTGGAAGGTTGGTGGACCGAATGGCAAAACAATACGCCGCTGGAAGGTTGGTGGACCGAGTGGCATAGCAACACGCCGCTGGACGGATTTTGGACCGAGTGGCAAAACAATACGCCGCTGGAAGGTTGGTGGACCGAATGGCAAAGCAATACGCCGCTGGAAGGTTGGTGGACCGAATGGCAAAGCAATACGCCGCTGGAAGGTTGGTGGACCGAATGGCAAAACAATACGCCGCTGGAACGTTGGTGGACCGAAAGGCAAAACAATACGCCGCTGGACGGATTTTGGACCGAGTAGCAAAGCAATACGCCGCTGGAAGGTTGGTGGACCGAAAGGCAAAGCAATACGCCGCTGGACGGATTTTGGACCGAGTAGCAAAGCAATACGCCGCTGGAAGGTTGGTGGACCGAAAGGCAAAACAATACGCCGCTGGAAGGTTGGTGGACCGAATGGAAAAGCAATACGCCGCTGGAAGGTTGGTGGACCGAGTGGCAAAGCAATACGCCGCTGGAAGGTTGGTGGACCGAGTGGCAAAACAATACGCCGCTGGAACGTTGGTGGACCGAAAGGCAAAACAATACGCCGCTGGACGGATTTTGGACCGAGTGGCAAAGCAATACGCCGCTAGAAGGTTGGTGGACCGAAAGGCAAAACAATACGCCGCTGGACGGATTTTTGGCCGAGTGGCAAAACAATACGCCGCTGGACGGATTTTGGACCGAGTGGCAAAACAATACGCCGCTGGAATGTTGGTGGACCGAATGGCAAACAATACGCCGCTGGAAGGTTGGTGGACCGAATGGCAAAGCAATACGCCGCTGGAAGGTTTTTGGACCGAATGGCAAAACAATACCCCGCTGGAAGGTTGGTGGACCGAAAGGCAAAACAATACGCCGCTGGAAGGTTGGTGGACCGAGTGGCAAAACAATACGCCGCTGGACGGATTTTGGACCGAGTGGCAAATCACTACGCCGCTGGACGGATTTTGGACCGAGTGGCAAAGCAATACGCCGCTGGAAGGTTGGTGGACCGAGTGGCAAAGCAATACGCCGCTGGAAGGTTGGTGGACCGAAAGGCGAAACAATACGCCGCTGGAAGGTTGGTGGACCGAATGGCAAAGCATTACGCCGCTGGAAGGTTGGTGGACCGAGTGGCATAGCAACACGCCGCTGGACGGATTTTGGACCGAGTGGCAAATCAATACGCCGCTGGGCGGAATTTGGACCGAAAGGCAAAACAATACGCCGCTGGGCGGAGTTTGGACCGAAAGGCAAAACAATACGCCGCTGGAAGGTTGGTGGACCGAGTGGCAAAGCAGCACGCCGCTGGCCGGATTTTGGACCGAGTGGCAAAACAATACGCCGCTGGAATGTTGGTGGACCGAATGGCAAACAATACGCCGCTGGAAGGTTGGTGGACCGAGTGGCATAGCAACACGCCGCTGGACGGATTTTGGACCGAGTGGCAAATCAATACGCCGCTGGGCGGAATTTGGACCGAAAGGCAAAACAATACGCCGCTGGGCGGAGTTTGGACCGAAAGGCAAAACAATACGCCGCTGGAAGGTTGGTGGACCGAGTGGCAAAGCAGCACGCCGCTGGCCGGATTTTGGACCGAGTGGCAAAACATTACGCCGCTGAACGGATTTTGGACCGAGTGGCAAAGCAATACGCCGCTGGACGGATTTTGGACCGAGTGGCAAAGCAATACGCCGCTGGAAGGTTGGTGGACCGAGTGGCAAAGCAATACGCCGCTGGAAGGTTGGTGGACCGAGTGGCAAAACAATACGCCGCTGGACGGATTTTGGACCGAGTGGCAAATCACTACGCCGCTGGACGGATTTTGGACCGAGTGGCAAAGCAATACGCCGCTGGAAGGTTGGTGGACCGAGTGGCAAAACAATACGCCGCTGGACGGATTTTGGACCGAGTGGCAAAACAATACGCCGCTGGAAGGTTTGTGGACCGAATGGCAAAGCAATACGCCGCTGGAAGGTTGGTGGACCGAAAGGCAAAACAATACGCCGCTGGAAGGTTGGTGGACCGAGTGGCATAACAATACGCCGCTGGAAGGTTGGTGGACCGAGTGGGAAAACAATACGCCGCTGGACGGATTTTGGACCGAGTGGCAAAACAATACGCCGCTGGAAGGTTGGTGGACCGAATGGCAAAGCAATACGCCGCTGGAAGGTTTTTGGACCGAATGGCAAAACAATACCCCGCTGGAAGGTTGGTGGACCGAAAGGCAAAACAATACGCCGCTGGAAGGTTGGTGGACCGAATGGCAAAGCAATACGCCGCTGGAAGGTTGGTGGACCGAAAGGCAAAACAATACGCCGCTGGAAGGTTGGTGGACCGAGTGGCATAGCAATACGCCGCTGGAAGGTTGGTGGACCGAGTGGCAAAACAATACGCCGCTGGACGGATTTTGGACCGAGTGGCAAAACAATACGCCGCTGGAAGGTTGGTGGACCGAATGGCAAAGCAATACGCCGCTGGAAGGTTGGTGGACCGAAAGGCAAAACAATACGCCGCTGGAAGGTTGGTGGACCGAGTGGCATAGCAACACGCCGCTGGACGGATTTTTAACCGAGTGGCAAATCAATACGCCGCTGGGCGGAATTTGGACCGAAAGGCAAAACAATACGCCGCTGGGCGGAATTTGGACCGAAAGGCAAAACAATACGCCGCTGGAAGGTTGGTGGACCGAGTGGCAAAGCAGCACGCCGTTGGACGGATTTTGGACCGAGTGGCAAAACAATACGCCGCTGGACGGATTTTGGACCGAGTGGCAAAGCAATACGCCGCTGGAAGGTTGGTGGACCGAGTGGCAAAACAATACGCCGCTGGAGGGATTTTGGACCGAGTGGCAAATCACTACGCCGCTGGACGGATTTTGGACCGAGTGGCAAAGCAATACGCCGCTGGAAGGTTGGTGGACCGAGTGGCAAAACAATACGCCGCTGGACGGATTTTGGACCGAGTGGCAAAACAATACGCCGCTGGAAGGTTGGTGGACCGAGTGGCATAGCAACACGCCGCTGGACGGATTTTTAACCGAGTGGCAAATCAATACGCCGCTGGGCGGAATTTGGACCGAAAGGCAAAACAATACGCCGCTGGGCGGAATTTGGACCGAAAGGCAAAACAATACGCCGCTGGAAGGTTGGTGGACCGAGTGGCAAAGCAGCACGCCGCTGGACGGATTTTGGACCGAGTGGCAAAACATTACGCCGCTGAACGGATTTTGGACCGAATGGCAAAGCAATACGCCGCTGGACGGATTTTGGACCGAGTGGCAAAGCAATACGCCGCTGGAAGGTTGGTGGACCGAGTGGCAAAACAATACGCCGCTGGACGGATTTTGGACCGAGTGGCAAAACAATACGCCGCTGGACGGATTTTGGACCGAGTGGCAAAACAATACGCCGCTGGAAGGTTGGTGGACCGAGTGGCATAGCAATACGCCGCTGGAAGGTTGGTGGACCGAGTGGCAAAACATTACGCCGCTGGACGGATTTTGGACCGAGTGGCAAAACAATACGCCGCTGGAATGTTGGTGGACCGAATGGCAAAACAATACGCCGCTGGAAGGTTGATGGACCGAATGGCAAAGCATTACGCCGCTGGAAGGTTGGTGGACCGAGTGGCATAGCAACACGCCGCTGGACGGATTTTGGACCGAGTGGCAAATCAATACGCCGCTGGGCGGAATTTGGACCGAAAGGCAAAACAATACGCCGCTGGGCGGAGTTTGGACCGAAAGGCAAAACAATACGCCGCTGGAAGGTTGGTGGACCGAGTGGCAAAGCAGCACGCCGCTGGCCGGATTTTGGACCGAGTGGCAAAACAATACGCCGCTGGAATGTTGGTGGACCGAATGGCAAACAATACGCCGCTGGAAGGTTGGTGGACCGAGTGGCATAGCAACACGCCGCTGGACGGATTTTGGACCGAGTGGCAAATCAATACGCCGCTGGGCGGAATTTGGACCGAAAGGCAAAACAATACGCCGCTGGGCGGAGTTTGGACCGAAAGGCAAAACAATACGCCGCTGGAAGGTTGGTGGACCGAGTGGCAAAGCAGCACGCCGCTGGCCGGATTTTGGACCGAGTGGCAAAACATTACGCCGCTGAACGGATTTTGGACCGAGTGGCAAAGCAATACGCCGCTGGACGGATTTTGGACCGAGTGGCAAAGCAATACGCCGCTGGAAGGTTGGTGGACCGAGTGGCAAAGCAATACGCCGCTGGAAGGTTGGTGGACCGAGTGGCAAAACAATACGCCGCTGGACGGATTTTGGACCGAGTGGCAAATCACTACGCCGCTGGACGGATTTTGGACCGAGTGGCAAAGCAATACGCCGCTGGAAGGTTGGTGGACCGAGTGGCAAAACAATACGCCGCTGGACGGATTTTGGACCGAGTGGCAAAACAATACGCCGCTGGAAGGTTTGTGGACCGAATGGCAAAGCAATACGCCGCTGGAAGGTTGGTGGACCGAAAGGCAAAACAATACGCCGCTGGAAGGTTGGTGGACCGAGTGGCATAACAATACGCCGCTGGAAGGTTGGTGGACCGAGTGGGAAAACAATACGCCGCTGGACGGATTTTGGACCGAGTGGCAAAACAATACGCCGCTGGAAGGTTGGTGGACCGAATGGCAAAGCAATACGCCGCTGGAAGGTTTTTGGACCGAATGGCAAAACAATACCCCGCTGGAAGGTTGGTGGACCGAAAGGCAAAACAATACGCCGCTGGAAGGTTGGTGGACCGAATGGCAAAGCAATACGCCGCTGGAAGGTTGGTGGACCGAAAGGCAAAACAATACGCCGCTGGAAGGTTGGTGGACCGAGTGGCATAGCAATACGCCGCTGGAAGGTTGGTGGACCGAGTGGCAAAACAATACGCCGCTGGACGGATTTTGGACCGAGTGGCAAAACAATACGCCGCTGGAAGGTTGGTGGACCGAATGGCAAAGCAATACGCCGCTGGAAGGTTGGTGGACCGAAAGGCAAAACAATACGCCGCTGGAAGGTTGGTGGACCGAGTGGCATAGCAACACGCCGCTGGACGGATTTTTAACCGAGTGGCAAATCAATACGCCGCTGGGCGGAATTTGGACCGAAAGGCAAAACAATACGCCGCTGGGCGGAATTTGGACCGAAAGGCAAAACAATACGCCGCTGGAAGGTTGGTGGACCGAGTGGCAAAGCAGCACGCCGTTGGACGGATTTTGGACCGAGTGGCAAAACATTACGCCGCTGAACGGATTTTGGACCGAATGGCAAAGCAATACGCCGCTGGACGGATTTTGGACCGAGTGGCAAAGCAATACGCCGCTGGAAGGTTGGTGGACCGAGTGGCAAAACAATACGCCGCTGGAGGGATTTTGGACCGAGTGGCAAATCACTACGCCGCTGGACGGATTTTGGACCGAGTGGCAAAGCAATACGCCGCTGGAAGGTTGGTGGACCGAGTGGCAAAACAATACGCCGCTGGACGGATTTTGGACCGAGTGGCAAAACAATACGCCGCTGGAAGGTTGGTGGACCGAGTGGCATAGCAACACGCCGCTGGACGGATTTTTAACCGAGTGGCAAATCAATACGCCGCTGGGCGGAATTTGGACCGAAAGGCAAAACAATACGCCGCTGGGCGGAATTTGGACCGAAAGGCAAAACAATACGCCGCTGGAAGGTTGGTGGACCGAGTGGCAAAGCAGCACGCCGCTGGACGGATTTTGGACCGAGTGGCAAAACATTACGCCGCTGAACGGATTTTGGACCGAATGGCAAAGCAATACGCCGCTGGACGGATTTTGGACCGAGTGGCAAAGCAATACGCCGCTGGAAGGTTGGTGGACCGAGTGGCAAAACAATACGCCGCTGGAGGGATTTTGGACCGAGTGGCAAATCACTACGCCGCTGGACGGATTTTGGACCGAGTGGCAAAGCAATACGCCGCTGGAAGGTTGGTGGACCGAGTGGCAAAACAATACGCCGCTGGACGGATTTTGGACCGAGTGGCAAAACAATACGCCGCTGGACGGATTTTGGACCGAGTGGCAAAACAATACGCCGCTGGGCGGAATTTGGACCGAAAGGCAAAACAATACGCCGCTGGGCGGAGTTTGGACCGAAAGGCAAAACAATACGCCGCTGGAAGGTTGGTGGACCGAGTGGCAAAGCAGCACGCCGCTGGCCGGATTTTGGACCGAGTGGCAAAACAATACGCCGCTGGAATGTTGGTGGACCGAATGGCAAACAATACGCCGCTGGAAGGTTGGTGGACCGAGTGGCATAGCAACACGCCGCTGGACGGATTTTGGACCGAGTGGCAAATCAATACGCCGCTGGGCGGAATTTGGACCGAAAGGCAAAACAATACGCCGCTGGGCGGAGTTTGGACCGAAAGGCAAAACAATACGCCGCTGGAAGGTTGGTGGACCGAGTGGCAAAGCAGCACGCCGCTGGCCGGATTTTGGACCGAGTGGCAAAACATTACGCCGCTGAACGGATTTTGGACCGAGTGGCAAAGCAATACGCCGCTGGACGGATTTTGGACCGAGTGGCAAAGCAATACGCCGCTGGAAGGTTGGTGGACCGAGTGGCAAAGCAATACGCCGCTGGAAGGTTGGTGGACCGAGTGGCAAAACAATACGCCGCTGGACGGATTTTGGACCGAGTGGCAAATCACTACGCCGCTGGACGGATTTTGGACCGAGTGGCAAAGCAATACGCCGCTGGAAGGTTGGTGGACCGAGTGGCAAAACAATACGCCGCTGGACGGATTTTGGACCGAGTGGCAAAACAATACGCCGCTGGAAGGTTTGTGGACCGAATGGCAAAGCAATACGCCGCTGGAAGGTTGGTGGACCGAAAGGCAAAACAATACGCCGCTGGAAGGTTGGTGGACCGAGTGGCATAACAATACGCCGCTGGAAGGTTGGTGGACCGAGTGGGAAAACAATACGCCGCTGGACGGATTTTGGACCGAGTGGCAAAACAATACGCCGCTGGAAGGTTGGTGGACCGAATGGCAAAGCAATACGCCGCTGGAAGGTTTTTGGACCGAATGGCAAAACAATACCCCGCTGGAAGGTTGGTGGACCGAAAGGCAAAACAATACGCCGCTGGAAGGTTGGTGGACCGAATGGCAAAGCAATACGCCGCTGGAAGGTTGGTGGACCGAAAGGCAAAACAATACGCCGCTGGAAGGTTGGTGGACCGAGTGGCATAGCAATACGCCGCTGGAAGGTTGGTGGACCGAGTGGCAAAACAATACGCCGCTGGACGGATTTTGGACCGAGTGGCAAAACAATACGCCGCTGGAAGGTTGGTGGACCGAATGGCAAAGCAATACGCCGCTGGAAGGTTGGTGGACCGAAAGGCAAAACAATACGCCGCTGGAAGGTTGGTGGACCGAGTGGCATAGCAACACGCCGCTGGACGGATTTTTAACCGAGTGGCAAATCAATACGCCGCTGGGCGGAATTTGGACCGAAAGGCAAAACAATACGCCGCTGGGCGGAATTTGGACCGAAAGGCAAAACAATACGCCGCTGGAAGGTTGGTGGACCGAGTGGCAAAGCAGCACGCCGTTGGACGGATTTTGGACCGAGTGGCAAAACATTACGCCGCTGAACGGATTTTGGACCGAATGGCAAAGCAATACGCCGCTGGACGGATTTTGGACCGAGTGGCAAAGCAATACGCCGCTGGAAGGTTGGTGGACCGAGTGGCAAAACAATACGCCGCTGGAGGGATTTTGGACCGAGTGGCAAATCACTACGCCGCTGGACGGATTTTGGACCGAGTGGCAAAGCAATACGCCGCTGGAAGGTTGGTGGACCGAGTGGCAAAACAATACGCCGCTGGACGGATTTTGGACCGAGTGGCAAAACAATACGCCGCTGGAAGGTTGGTGGACCGAGTGGCATAGCAACACGCCGCTGGACGGATTTTTAACCGAGTGGCAAATCAATACGCCGCTGGGCGGAATTTGGACCGAAAGGCAAAACAATACGCCGCTGGGCGGAATTTGGACCGAAAGGCAAAACAATACGCCGCTGGAAGGTTGGTGGACCGAGTGGCAAAGCAGCACGCCGCTGGACGGATTTTGGACCGAGTGGCAAAACATTACGCCGCTGAACGGATTTTGGACCGAATGGCAAAGCAATACGCCGCTGGACGGATTTTGGACCGAGTGGCAAAGCAATACGCCGCTGGAAGGTTGGTGGACCGAGTGGCAAAACAATACGCCGCTGGAGGGATTTTGGACCGAGTGGCAAATCACTACGCCGCTGGACGGATTTTGGACCGAGTGGCAAAGCAATACGCCGCTGGAAGGTTGGTGGACCGAGTGGCAAAACAATACGCCGCTGGACGGATTTTGGACCGAGTGGCAAAACAATACGCCGCTGGACGGATTTTGGACCGAGTGGCAAAACAATACGCCGCTGGAAGGTTGGTGGACCGAGTGGCATAGCAATACGCCGCTGGAAGGTTGGTGGACCGAGTGGCAAAACATTACGCCGCTGGACGGATTTTGGACCGAGTGGCAAAACAATACGCCGCTGGAATGTTGGTGGACCGAATGGCAAAACAATACGCCGCTGGAAGGTTGATGGACCGAATGGCAAAGCATTACGCCGCTGGAAGGTTGGTGGACCGAGTGGCATAGCAACACGCCGCTGGACGGATTTTGGACCGAGTGGCAAATCAATACGCCGCTGGGCGGAATTTGGACCGAAAGGCAAAACAATACGCCGCTGGGCGGAGTTTGGACCGAAAGGCAAAACAATACGCCGCTGGAAGGTTGGTGGACCGAGTGGCAAAGCAGCACGCCGCTGGCCGGATTTTGGACCGAGTGGCAAAACAATACGCCGCTGGAATGTTGGTGGACCGAATGGCAAACAATACGCCGCTGGAAGGTTGGTGGACCGAGTGGCATAGCAACACGCCGCTGGACGGATTTTGGACCGAGTGGCAAATCAATACGCCGCTGGGCGGAATTTGGACCGAAAGGCAAAACAATACGCCGCTGGGCGGAGTTTGGACCGAAAGGCAAAACAATACGCCGCTGGAAGGTTGGTGGACCGAGTGGCAAAGCAGCACGCCGCTGGCCGGATTTTGGACCGAGTGGCAAAACATTACGCCGCTGAACGGATTTTGGACCGAGTGGCAAAGCAATACGCCGCTGGACGGATTTTGGACCGAGTGGCAAAGCAATACGCCGCTGGAAGGTTGGTGGACCGAGTGGCAAAGCAATACGCCGCTGGAAGGTTGGTGGACCGAGTGGCAAAACAATACGCCGCTGGACGGATTTTGGACCGAGTGGCAAATCACTACGCCGCTGGACGGATTTTGGACCGAGTGGCAAAGCAATACGCCGCTGGAAGGTTGGTGGACCGAGTGGCAAAACAATACGCCGCTGGACGGATTTTGGACCGAGTGGCAAAACAATACGCCGCTGGAAGGTTTGTGGACCGAATGGCAAAGCAATACGCCGCTGGAAGGTTGGTGGACCGAAAGGCAAAACAATACGCCGCTGGAAGGTTGGTGGACCGAGTGGCATAACAATACGCCGCTGGAAGGTTGGTGGACCGAGTGGGAAAACAATACGCCGCTGGACGGATTTTGGACCGAGTGGCAAAACAATACGCCGCTGGAAGGTTGGTGGACCGAATGGCAAAGCAATACGCCGCTGGAAGGTTTTTGGACCGAATGGCAAAACAATACCCCGCTGGAAGGTTGGTGGACCGAAAGGCAAAACAATACGCCGCTGGAAGGTTGGTGGACCGAATGGCAAAGCAATACGCCGCTGGAAGGTTGGTGGACCGAAAGGCAAAACAATACGCCGCTGGAAGGTTGGTGGACCGAGTGGCATAGCAATACGCCGCTGGAAGGTTGGTGGACCGAGTGGCAAAACAATACGCCGCTGGACGGATTTTGGACCGAGTGGCAAAACAATACGCCGCTGGAAGGTTGGTGGACCGAATGGCAAAGCAATACGCCGCTGGAAGGTTGGTGGACCGAAAGGCAAAACAATACGCCGCTGGAAGGTTGGTGGACCGAGTGGCATAGCAACACGCCGCTGGACGGATTTTTAACCGAGTGGCAAATCAATACGCCGCTGGGCGGAATTTGGACCGAAAGGCAAAACAATACGCCGCTGGGCGGAATTTGGACCGAAAGGCAAAACAATACGCCGCTGGAAGGTTGGTGGACCGAGTGGCAAAGCAGCACGCCGTTGGACGGATTTTGGACCGAGTGGCAAAACATTACGCCGCTGAACGGATTTTGGACCGAATGGCAAAGCAATACGCCGCTGGACGGATTTTGGACCGAGTGGCAAAGCAATACGCCGCTGGAAGGTTGGTGGACCGAGTGGCAAAACAATACGCCGCTGGAGGGATTTTGGACCGAGTGGCAAATCACTACGCCGCTGGACGGATTTTGGACCGAGTGGCAAAGCAATACGCCGCTGGAAGGTTGGTGGACCGAGTGGCAAAACAATACGCCGCTGGACGGATTTTGGACCGAGTGGCAAAACAATACGCCGCTGGAAGGTTGGTGGACCGAGTGGCATAGCAACACGCCGCTGGACGGATTTTTAACCGAGTGGCAAATCAATACGCCGCTGGGCGGAATTTGGACCGAAAGGCAAAACAATACGCCGCTGGGCGGAATTTGGACCGAAAGGCAAAACAATACGCCGCTGGAAGGTTGGTGGACCGAGTGGCAAAGCAGCACGCCGCTGGACGGATTTTGGACCGAGTGGCAAAACATTACGCCGCTGAACGGATTTTGGACCGAATGGCAAAGCAATACGCCGCTGGACGGATTTTGGACCGAGTGGCAAAGCAATACGCCGCTGGAAGGTTGGTGGACCGAGTGGCAAAACAATACGCCGCTGGAGGGATTTTGGACCGAGTGGCAAATCACTACGCCGCTGGACGGATTTTGGACCGAGTGGCAAAGCAATACGCCGCTGGAAGGTTGGTGGACCGAGTGGCAAAACAATACGCCGCTGGACGGATTTTGGACCGAGTGGCAAAACAATACGCCGCTGGACGGATTTTGGACCGAGTGGCAAAACAATACGCCGCTGGAAGGTTGGTGGACCGAGTGGCATAGCAATACGCCGCTGGAAGGTTGGTGGACCGAGTGGCAAAACATTACGCCGCTGGACGGATTTTGGACCGAGTGGCAAAACAATACGCCGCTGGAATGTTGGTGGACCGAATGGCAAAACAATACGCCGCTGGAAGGTTGGTGGACCGAGTGGCATAGCAATACGCCGCTGGAAGGTTGGTGGACCGAGTGGCAAAACATTACGCCGCTGGACGGATTTTGGACCGAATGGCAAAGCAATACGCCGCTGGAAGGTTGGTGGACCGAATGGCAAAACAATACGCCGCTGGAAGGTTGGTGGACCGAGTGGCATAGCAACACGCCGCTGGACGGATTTTTAACCGAGTGGCAAATCAATACGCCGCTGGGCGGAATTTGGACCGAAAGGCAAAACAATACGCCGCTGGAAGGTTGGTGGACCGAATGGCAAAACAATACGCCGCTGGAAGGTTGGTGGACCGAGTGGCATAGCAACACGCCGCTGGACGGATTTTGGACCGAGTGGCAAAACAATACGCCGCTGGAAGGTTGGTGGACCGAATGGCAAAGCAATACGCCGCTGGAAGGTTGGTGGACCGAATGGCAAAGCAATACGCCGCTGGAAGGTTGGTGGACCGAATGGCAAAACAATACGCCGCTGGAAGGTTGGTGGACCGAGTGGCATAGCAACACGCCGCTGGACGGATTTTGGACCGAGTGGCAAAACAATACGCCGCTGGAAGGTTGGTGGACCGAATGGCAAAACAATACGCCGCTGGAAGGTTGGTGGACCGAGTGGCATAGCAACACGCCGCTGGACGGATTTTTAACCGAGTGGCAAATCAATACGCCGCTGGGCGGAATTTGGACCGAAAGGCAAAACAATACGCCGCTGGAAGGTTGGTGGACCGAGTGGCAAAACATTACGCCGCTGGACGGATTTTGGACCGAGTGGCAAAACAATACGCCGCTGGAAGGTTGGTGGACCGAATGGCAAAACAATACGCCGCTGGAAGGTTGGTGGACCGAGTGGCATAGCAACACGCCGCTGGACGGATTTTTAACCGAGTGGCAAATCAATACGCCGCTGGGCGGAATTTGGACCGAAAGGCAAAACAATACGCCGCTGGAAGGTTGGTGGACCGAATGGCAAAACAATACGCCGCTGGAAGGTTGGTGGACCGAGTGGCATAGCAACACGCCGCTGGACGGATTTTGGACCGAGTGGCAAAACAATACGCCGCTGGAAGGTTGGTGGACCGAATGGCAAAGCAATACGCCGCTGGAAGGTTGGTGGACCGAATGGCAAAGCAATACGCCGCTGGAAGGTTGGTGGACCGAATGGCAAAACAATACGCCGCTGGAAGGTTGGTGGACCGAGTGGCATAGCAACACGCCGCTGGACGGATTTTGGACCGAGTGGCAAAACAATACGCCGCTGGAAGGTTGGTGGACCGAATGGCAAAACAATACGCCGCTGGAAGGTTGGTGGACCGAGTGGCATAGCAACACGCCGCTGGACGGATTTTTAACCGAGTGGCAAATCAATACGCCGCTGGGCGGAATTTGGACCGAAAGGCAAAACAATACGCCGCTGGAAGGTTGGTGGACCGAGTGGCAAAACATTACGCCGCTGGACGGATTTTGGACCGAGTGGCAAAACAATACGCCGCTGGAAGGTTGGTGGACCGAATGGCAAAGCAATACGCCGCTGGACGGATTTTGGACCGAGTGGCAAAGCAATACGCCGCTGGAAGGTTGGTGGACCGAGTGGCAAAACAATACGCCGCTGGACGGATTTTGGACCGAGTGGCAAAACAATACGCCGCTGGAAGGTTGGTGGACCGAATGGCAAAGCAATACGCCGCTGGAAGGTTGGTGGACCGAATGGCAAAACAATACGCCGCTGGAAGGTTGGTGGACCGAATGGCAAAGCAATACGCCGCTGGAAGGTTGGTGGACCGAGTGGCAAAGCAATACGCCGCTGGAAGGTTGGTGGACCGAAAGGCGAAACAATACGCCGCTGGAAGGTTGGTGGACCGAATGGCAAAGCAATACGCCGCTGGAAGGTTTTTGGACCGAATGGCAAAACAATACCCCGCTGGAAGGTTGGTGGACCGAAAGGCAAAACAATACGCCGCTGGAAGGTTGATGGACCGAATGGCAAAGCATTACGCCGCTGGAAGGTTGGTGGACCGAGTGGCATAGCAACACGCCGCTGGACGGATTTTGGACCGAGTGGCAAATCAATACGCCGCTGGGCGGAATTTGGACCGAAAGGCAAAACAATACGCCGCTGGGCGGAGTTTGGACCGAAAGGCAAAACAATACGCCGCTGGAATGTTGGTGGACCGAATGGCAAACAATACGCCGCTGGAAGGTTGGTGGACCGAGTGGCATAGCAACACGCCGCTGGACGGATTTTGGACCGAGTGGCAAATCAATACGCCGCTGGGCGGAATTTGGACCGAAAGGCAAAACAATACGCCGCTGGGCGGAGTTTGGACCGAAAGGCAAAACAATACGCCGCTGGAAGGTTGGTGGACCGAGTGGCAAAGCAGCACGCCGCTGGCCGGATTTTGGACCGAGTGGCAAAACAATACGCCGCTGGAATGTTGGTGGACCGAATGGCAAACAATACGCCGCTGGAAGGTTGGTGGACCGAGTGGCATAGCAACACGCCGCTGGACGGATTTTGGACCGAGTGGCAAATCAATACGCCGCTGGGCGGAATTTGGACCGAAAGGCAAAACAATACGCCGCTGGGCGGAGTTTGGACCGAAAGGCAAAACAATACGCCGCTGGAAGGTTGGTGGACCGAGTGGCAAAGCAGCACGCCGCTGGCCGGATTTTGGACCGAGTGGCAAAACATTACGCCGCTGAACGGATTTTGGACCGAGTGGCAAAGCAATACGCCGCTGGACGGATTTTGGACCGAGTGGCAAAGCAATACGCCGCTGGAAGGTTGGTGGACCGAGTGGCAAAGCAATACGCCGCTGGAAGGTTGGTGGACCGAGTGGCAAAACAATACGCCGCTGGACGGATTTTGGACCGAGTGGCAAATCACTACGCCGCTGGACGGATTTTGGACCGAGTGGCAAAGCAATACGCCGCTGGAAGGTTGGTGGACCGAGTGGCAAAACAATACGCCGCTGGACGGATTTTGGACCGAGTGGCAAAACAATACGCCGCTGGAAGGTTTGTGGACCGAATGGCAAAGCAATACGCCGCTGGAAGGTTGGTGGACCGAAAGGCAAAACAATACGCCGCTGGAAGGTTGGTGGACCGAGTGGCATAACAATACGCCGCTGGAAGGTTGGTGGACCGAGTGGGAAAACAATACGCCGCTGGACGGATTTTGGACCGAGTGGCAAAACAATACGCCGCTGGAAGGTTGGTGGACCGAATGGCAAAGCAATACGCCGCTGGAAGGTTTTTGGACCGAATGGCAAAACAATACCCCGCTGGAAGGTTGGTGGACCGAAAGGCAAAACAATACGCCGCTGGAAGGTTGGTGGACCGAATGGCAAAGCAATACGCCGCTGGAAGGTTGGTGGACCGAAAGGCAAAACAATACGCCGCTGGAAGGTTGGTGGACCGAGTGGCATAGCAATACGCCGCTGGAAGGTTGGTGGACCGAGTGGCAAAACAATACGCCGCTGGACGGATTTTGGACCGAGTGGCAAAACAATACGCCGCTGGAAGGTTGGTGGACCGAATGGCAAAGCAATACGCCGCTGGAAGGTTGGTGGACCGAAAGGCAAAACAATACGCCGCTGGAAGGTTGGTGGACCGAGTGGCATAGCAACACGCCGCTGGACGGATTTTTAACCGAGTGGCAAATCAATACGCCGCTGGGCGGAATTTGGACCGAAAGGCAAAACAATACGCCGCTGGGCGGAATTTGGACCGAAAGGCAAAACAATACGCCGCTGGAAGGTTGGTGGACCGAGTGGCAAAGCAGCACGCCGCTGGACGGATTTTGGACCGAGTGGCAAAACATTACGCCGCTGAACGGATTTTGGACCGAATGGCAAAGCAATACGCCGCTGGACGGATTTTGGACCGAGTGGCAAAGCAATACGCCGCTGGAAGGTTGGTGGACCGAGTGGCAAAACAATACGCCGCTGGAGGGATTTTGGACCGAGTGGCAAATCACTACGCCGCTGGACGGATTTTGGACCGAGTGGCAAAGCAATACGCCGCTGGAAGGTTGGTGGACCGAGTGGCAAAACAATACGCCGCTGGACGGATTTTGGACCGAGTGGCAAAACAATACGCCGCTGGAAGGTTGGTGGACCGAGTGGCATAGCAACACGCCGCTGGACGGATTTTTAACCGAGTGGCAAATCAATACGCCGCTGGGCGGAATTTGGACCGAAAGGCAAAACAATACGCCGCTGGGCGGAATTTGGACCGAAAGGCAAAACAATACGCCGCTGGAAGGTTGGTGGACCGAGTGGCAAAGCAGCACGCCGCTGGACGGATTTTGGACCGAGTGGCAAAACATTACGCCGCTGAACGGATTTTGGACCGAATGGCAAAGCAATACGCCGCTGGACGGATTTTGGACCGAGTGGCAAAGCAATACGCCGCTGGAAGGTTGGTGGACCGAGTGGCAAAACAATACGCCGCTGGAGGGATTTTGGACCGAGTGGCAAATCACTACGCCGCTGGACGGATTTTGGACCGAGTGGCAAAGCAATACGCCGCTGGAAGGTTGGTGGACCGAGTGGCAAAACAATACGCCGCTGGACGGATTTTGGACCGAGTGGCAAAACAATACGCCGCTGGACGGATTTTGGACCGAGTGGCAAAACAATACGCCGCTGGAAGGTTGGTGGACCGAGTGGCATAGCAATACGCCGCTGGAAGGTTGGTGGACCGAGTGGCAAAACATTACGCTGCTGGACGGATTTTGGACCGAGTGGCAAAACAATACGCCGCTGGAATGTTGGTGGACCGAATGGCAAAACAATACGCCGCTGGAAGGTTGATGGACCGAATGGCAAAGCATTACGCCGCTGGAAGGTTGGTGGACCGAGTGGCATAGCAACACGCCGCTGGACGGATTTTGGACCGAGTGGCAAATCAATACGCCGCTGGGCGGAATTTGGACCGAAAGGCAAAACAATACGCCGCTGGGCGGAGTTTGGACCGAAAGGCAAAACAATACGCCGCTGGAAGGTTGGTGGACCGAGTGGCAAAGCAGCACGCCGCTGGCCGGATTTTGGACCGAGTGGCAAAACATTACGCCGCTGAACGGATTTTGGACCGAGTGGCAAAGCAATACGCCGCTGGACGGATTTTGGACCGAGTGGCAAAGCAATACGCCGCTGGAAGGTTGGTGGACCAAGTGGCAAAGCAATACGCCGCTGGAAGGTTGGTGGACCGAGTGGCAAAACAATACGCCGCTGGACGGATTTTGGACCGAGTGGCAAATCACTACGCCGCTGGACGGATTTTGGACCGAGTGGCAAAGCAATACGCCGCTGGAAGGTTGGTGGACCGAGTGGCAAAACAATACGCCGCTGGACGGATTTTGGACCGAGTGGCAAAACAATACGCCGCTGGAAGGTTTGTGGACCGAATGGCAAAGCAATACGCCGCTGGAAGGTTGGTGGACCGAAAGGCAAAACAATACGCCGCTGGAAGGTTGGTGGACCGAGTGGCATAACAATACGCCGCTGGAAGGTTGGTGGACCGAGTGGGAAAACAATACGCCGCTGGACGGATTTTGGACCGAGTGGCAAAACAATACGCCGCTGGAAGGTTGGTGGACCGAATGGCAAAGCAATACGCCGCTGGAAGGTTTTTGGACCGAATGGCAAAACAATACCCCGCTGGAAGGTTGGTGGACCGAAAGGCAAAACAATACGCCGCTGGAAGGTTGGTGGACCGAATGGCAAAGCAATACGCCGCTGGAAGGTTGGTGGACCGAAAGGCAAAACAATACGCCGCTGGAAGGTTGGTGGACCGAGTGGCATAGCAATACGCCGCTGGAAGGTTGGTGGACCGAGTGGCAAAACAATACGCCGCTGGACGGATTTTGGACCGAGTGGCAAAACAATACGCCGCTGGAAGGTTGGTGGACCGAATGGCAAAGCAATACGCCGCTGGAAGGTTGGTGGACCGAAAGGCAAAACAATACGCCGCTGGAAGGTTGGTGGACCGAGTGGCATAGCAACACGCCGCTGGACGGATTTTTAACCGAGTGGCAAATCAATACGCCGCTGGGCGGAATTTGGACCGAAAGGCAAAACAATACGCCGCTGGGCGGAATTTGGACCGAAAGGCAAAACAATACGCCGCTGGAAGGTTGGTGGACCGAGTGGCAAAGCAGCACGCCGTTGGACGGATTTTGGACCGAGTGGCAAAACATTACGCCGCTGAACGGATTTTGGACCGAATGGCAAAGCAATACGCCGCTGGACGGATTTTGGACCGAGTGGCAAAGCAATACGCCGCTGGAAGGTTGGTGGACCGAGTGGCAAAACAATACGCCGCTGGAGGGATTTTGGACCGAGTGGCAAATCACTACGCCGCTGGACGGATTTTGGACCGAGTGGCAAAGCAATACGCCGCTGGAAGGTTGGTGGACCGAGTGGCAAAACAATACGCCGCTGGACGGATTTTGGACCGAGTGGCAAAACAATACGCCGCTGGAAGGTTGGTGGACCGAGTGGCATAGCAACACGCCGCTGGACGGATTTTTAACCGAGTGGCAAATCAATACGCCGCTGGGCGGAATTTGGACCGAAAGGCAAAACAATACGCCGCTGGGCGGAATTTGGACCGAAAGGCAAAACAATACGCCGCTGGAAGGTTGGTGGACCGAGTGGCAAAGCAGCACGCCGCTGGACGGATTTTGGACCGAGTGGCAAAACATTACGCCGCTGAACGGATTTTGGACCGAATGGCAAAGCAATACGCCGCTGGACGGATTTTGGACCGAGTGGCAAAGCAATACGCCGCTGGAAGGTTGGTGGACCGAGTGGCAAAACAATACGCCGCTGGAGGGATTTTGGACCGAGTGGCAAATCACTACGCCGCTGGACGGATTTTGGACCGAGTGGCAAAGCAATACGCCGCTGGAAGGTTGGTGGACCGAGTGGCAAAACAATACGCCGCTGGACGGATTTTGGACCGAGTGGCAAAACAATACGCCGCTGGACGGATTTTGGACCGAGTGGCAAAACAATACGCCGCTGGAAGGTTGGTGGACCGAGTGGCATAGCAATACGCCGCTGGAAGGTTGGTGGACCGAGTGGCAAAACATTACGCCGCTGGACGGATTTTGGACCGAGTGGCAAAACAATACGCCGCTGGAATGTTGGTGGACCGAATGGCAAAACAATACGCCGCTGGAAGGTTGGTGGACCGAGTGGCATAGCAATACGCCGCTGGAAGGTTGGTGGACCGAGTGGCAAAACATTACGCCGCTGGACGGATTTTGGACCGAATGGCAAAGCAATACGCCGCTGGAAGGTTGGTGGACCGAATGGCAAAACAATACGCCGCTGGAAGGTTGGTGGACCGAGTGGCATAGCAACACGCCGCTGGACGGATTTTTAACCGAGTGGCAAATCAATACGCCGCTGGGCGGAATTTGGACCGAAAGGCAAAACAATACGCCGCTGGAAGGTTGGTGGACCGAATGGCAAAACAATACGCCGCTGGAAGGTTGGTGGACCGAGTGGCATAGCAACACGCCGCTGGACGGATTTTGGACCGAGTGGCAAAACAATACGCCGCTGGAAGGTTGGTGGACCGAATGGCAAAGCAATACGCCGCTGGAAGGTTGGTGGACCGAATGGCAAAGCAATACGCCGCTGGAAGGTTGGTGGACCGAATGGCAAAACAATACGCCGCTGGAAGGTTGGTGGACCGAGTGGCATAGCAACACGCCGCTGGACGGATTTTGGACCGAGTGGCAAAACAATACGCCGCTGGAAGGTTGGTGGACCGAATGGCAAAACAATACGCCGCTGGAAGGTTGGTGGACCGAGTGGCATAGCAACACGCCGCTGGACGGATTTTTAACCGAGTGGCAAATCAATACGCCGCTGGGCGGAATTTGGACCGAAAGGCAAAACAATACGCCGCTGGAAGGTTGGTGGACCGAGTGGCAAAACATTACGCCGCTGGACGGATTTTGGACCGAGTGGCAAAACAATACGCCGCTGGAAGGTTGGTGGACCGAATGGCAAAACAATACGCCGCTGGAAGGTTGGTGGACCGAGTGGCATAGCAATACGCCGCTGGAAGGTTGGTGGACCGAGTGGCAAAACATTACGCCGCTGGACGGATTTTGGACCGAATGGCAAAGCAATACGCCGCTGGAAGGTTGGTGGACCGAATGGCAAAACAATACGCCGCTGGAAGGTTGGTGGACCGAGTGGCATAGCAACACGCCGCTGGACGGATTTTTAACCGAGTGGCAAATCAATACGCCGCTGGGCGGAATTTGGACCGAAAGGCAAAACAATACGCCGCTGGAAGGTTGGTGGACCGAATGGCAAAACAATACGCCGCTGGAAGGTTGGTGGACCGAGTGGCATAGCAACACGCCGCTGGACGGATTTTGGACCGAGTGGCAAAACAATACGCCGCTGGAAGGTTGGTGGACCGAATGGCAAAGCAATACGCCGCTGGAAGGTTGGTGGACCGAATGGCAAAGCAATACGCCGCTGGAAGGTTTTTGGACCGAATGGCAAAACAATACCCCGCTGGAAGGTTGGTGGACCGAAAGGCAAAACAATACGCCGCTGGAAGGTTGGTGGACCGAGTGGCAAAACAATACGCCGCTGGACGGATTTTGGACCGAGTGGCAAATCACTACGCCGCTGGACGGATTTTGGACCGAGTGGCAAAGCAATACGCCGCTGGAAGGTTGGTGGACCGAGTGGCAAAGCAATACGCCGCTGGAAGGTTGGTGGACCGAAAGGCGAAACAATACGCCGCTGGAAGGTTGGTGGACCGAATGGCAAAGCAATACGCCGCTGGAAGGTTTTTGGACCGAATGGCAAAACAATACCCCGCTGGAAGGTTGGTGGACCGAAAGGCAAAACAATACGCCGCTGGAAGGTTGATGGACCGAATGGCAAAGCATTACGCCGCTGGAAGGTTGGTGGACCGAAAGGCAAAACAATACGCCGCTGGAAGGTTGGTGGACCGAATGGCAAAGCAATACGCCGCTGGAAGGTTGGTGGACCAAGTGGCAAAACATTACGCCGCTGGACGGATTTTGGACCGAGTGGCAAAACAATACGCCGCTGGAAGGTTGGTGGACCGAATGGCAAAGCAATACGCACCTGGAAGGTTGGTGGACCGAAAGGCAAAACAATACGCCGCTGGAAGGTTGGTGGACCGAGTGGCATAGCAACACGCCGCTGGACGGATTTTTAACCGAGTGGCAAATCAATACGCCGCTGGGCGGAATTTGGACCGAAAGGCAAAACAATACGCCGCTGGGCGGAATTTGGACCGAAAGGCAAAACAATACGCCGCTGGAAGGTTGGTGGACCGAGTGGCAAAGCAGCACGCCGTTGGACGGATTTTGGACCGAGTGGCAAAACATTACGCCGCTGAACGGATTTTGGACCGAATGGCAAAGCAATACGCCGCTGGACGGATTTTGGACCGAGTGGCAAAGCAATACGCCGCTGGAAGGTTGGTGGACCGAGTGGCAAAACAATACGCCGCTGGAGGGATTTTGGACCGAGTGGCAAATCACTACGCCGCTGGACGGATTTTGGACCGAGTGGCAAAGCAATACGCCGCTGGAAGGTTGGTGGACCGAGTGGCAAAACAATACGCCGCTGGACGGATTTTGGACCGAGTGGCAAAACAATACGCCGCTGGAAGGTTGGTGGACCGAGTGGCATAGCAACACGCCGCTGGACGGATTTTTAACCGAGTGGCAAATCAATACGCCGCTGGGCGGAATTTGGACCGAAAGGCAAAACAATACGCCGCTGGGCGGAATTTGGACCGAAAGGCAAAACAATACGCCGCTGGAAGGTTGGTGGACCGAGTGGCAAAGCAGCACGCCGCTGGACGGATTTTGGACCGAGTGGCAAAACATTACGCCGCTGAACGGATTTTGGACCGAATGGCAAAGCAATACGCCGCTGGACGGATTTTGGACCGAGTGGCAAAGCAATACGCCGCTGGAAGGTTGGTGGACCGAGTGGCAAAACAATACGCCGCTGGAGGGATTTTGGACCGAGTGGCAAATCACTACGCCGCTGGACGGATTTTGGACCGAGTGGCAAAGCAATACGCCGCTGGAAGGTTGGTGGACCGAGTGGCAAAACAATACGCCGCTGGACGGATTTTGGACCGAGTGGCAAAACAATACGCCGCTGGAAGGTTGGTGGACCGAGTGGCATAGCAACACGCCGCTGGACGGATTTTTAACCGAGTGGCAAATCAATACGCCGCTGGGCGGAATTTGGACCGAAAGGCAAAACAATACGCCGCTGGGCGGAATTTGGAGCGAAAGGCAAAACAATACGCCGCTGGAAGGTTGGTGGACCGAGTGGCAAAGCAGCACGCCGCTGGACGGATTTTGGACCGAGTGGCAAAACATTACGCCGCTGAACGGATTTTGGACCGAATGGCAAAGCAATACGCCGCTGGACGGATTTTGGACCGAGTGGCAAAGCAATACGCCGCTGGAAGGTTGGTGGACCGAGTGGCAAAACAATACGCCGCTGGAGGGATTTTGGACCGAGTGGCAAATCACTACGCCGCTGGACGGATTTTGGACCGAGTGGCAAAGCAATACGCCGCTGGAAGGTTGGTGGACCGAGTGGCAAAACAATACGCCGCTGGACGGATTTTGGACCGAGTGGCAAAACAATACGCCGCTGGACGGATTTTGGACCGAGTGGCAAAACAATACGCCGCTGGAAGGTTGGTGGACCGAGTGGCATAGCAATACGCCGCTGGAAGGTTGGTGGACCGAGTGGCAAAACATTACGCCGCTGGACGGATTTTGGACCGAGTGGCAAAACAATACGCCGCTGGAATGTTGGTGGACCGAATGGCAAAACAATACGCCGCTGGAAGGTTGATGGACCGAATGGCAAAGCATTACGCCGCTGGAAGGTTGGTGGACCGAGTGGCATAGCAACACGCCGCTGGACGGATTTTGGACCGAGTGGCAAATCAATACGCCGCTGGGCGGAATTTGGACCGAAAGGCAAAACAATACGCCGCTGGGCGGAGTTTGGACCGAAAGGCAAAACAATACGCCGCTGGAAGGTTGGTGGACCGAGTGGCAAAGCAGCACGCCGCTGGCCGGATTTTGGACCGAGTGGCAAAACAATACGCCGCTGGAATGTTGGTGGACCGAATGGCAAACAATACGCCGCTGGAAGGTTGGTGGACCGAGTGGCATAGCAACACGCCGCTGGACGGATTTTGGACCGAGTGGCAAATCAATACGCCGCTGGGCGGAATTTGGACCGAAAGGCAAAACAATACGCCGCTGGGCGGAGTTTGGACCGAAAGGCAAAACAATACGCCGCTGTAAGGTTGGTGGACCGAGTGGCAAAGCAGCACGCCGCTGGCCGGATTTTGGACCGAGTGGCAAAACATTACGCCGCTGAACGGATTTTGGACCGAGTGGCAAAGCAATACGCCGCTGGACGGATTTTGGACCGAGTGGCAAAGCAATACGCCGCTGGAAGGTTGGTGGACCAAGTGGCAAAGCAATACGCCGCTGGAAGGTTGGTGGACCGAGTGGCAAAACAATACGCCGCTGGACGGATTTTGGACCGAGTGGCAAATCACTACGCCGCTGGACGGATTTTGGACCGAGTGGCAAAGCAATACGCCGCTGGAAGGTTGGTGGACCGAGTGGCAAAACAATACGCCGCTGGACGGATTTTGGACCGAGTGGCAAAACAATACGCCGCTGGAAGGTTTGTGGACCGAATGGCAAAGCAATACGCCGCTGGAAGGTTGGTGGACCGAAAGGCAAAACAATACGCCGCTGGAAGGTTGGTGGACCGAGTGGCATAACAATACGCCGCTGGAAGGTTGGTGGACCGAGTGGGAAAACAATACGCCGCTGGACGGATTTTGGACCGAGTGGCAAAACAATACGCCGCTGGAAGGTTGGTGGACCGAATGGCAAAGCAATACGCCGCTGGAAGGTTTTTGGACCGAATGGCAAAACAATACCCCGCTGGAAGGTTGGTGGACCGAAAGGCAAAACAATACGCCGCTGGAAGGTTGGTGGACCGAATGGCAAAGCAATACGCCGCTGGAAGGTTGGTGGACCGAAAGGCAAAACAATACGCCGCTGGAAGGTTGGTGGACCGAGTGGCATAGCAATACGCCGCTGGAAGGTTGGTGGACCGAGTGGCAAAACAATACGCCGCTGGACGGATTTTGGACCGAGTGGCAAAACAATACGCCGCTGGAAGGTTGGTGGACCGAATGGCAAAGCAATACGCCGCTGGAAGGTTTTTGGACCGAATGGCAAAACAATACCCCGCTGGAAGGTTGGTGGACCGAAAGGCAAAACAATACGCCGCTGGAAGGTTGGTGGACCGAGTGGCATAGCAACACGCCGCTGGACGGATTTTTAACCGAGTGGCAAATCAATACGCCGCTGGGCGGAATTTGGACCGAAAGGCAAAACAATACGCCGCTGGGCGGAATTTGGACCGAAAGGCAAAACAATACGCCGCTGGAAGGTTGGTGGACCGAATGGCAAAGCAATACGCCGCTGGAAGGTTGGTGGACCGAAAGGCAAAACAATACGCCGCTGGAAGGTTGGTGGACCGAGTGGCATAGCAATACGCCGCTGGAAGGTTGGTGGACCGAGTGGCAAAACAATACGCCGTTGGACGGATTTTGGACCGAGTGGCAAAACATTACGCCGCTGAACGGATTTTGGACCGAGTGGCAAAACAATACGCCGCTGGAATGTTGGTGGACCGAATGGCAAAACAATACGCCGCTGGAAGGTTGATGGACCGAATGGCAATGCATTACGCCGCTGGAAGGTTGGTGGACCGAGTGGCATAGCAACACGCCGCTGGACGGATTTTGGACCGAGTGGCAAATCAATACGCCGCTGGGCGGAATTTGGACCGAAAGGCAAAACAATACGCCGCTGGGCGGAGTTTGGACCGAAAGGCAAAACAATACGCCGCTGGAAGGTTGGTGGACCGAGTGGCAAAGCAGCACGCCGCTGGCCGGATTTTGGACCGAGTGGCAAAACAATACGCCGCTGGAATGTTGGTGGACCGAATGGCAAACAATACGCCGCTGGAAGGTTGGTGGACCGAGTGGCATAGCAACACGCCGCTGGACGGATTTTGGACCGAGTGGCAAATCAATACGCCGCTGGGCGGAATTTGGACCGAAAGGCAAAACAATACGCCGCTGGGCGGAGTTTGGACCGAAAGGCAAAACAATACGCCGCTGGAAGGTTGGTGGACCGAGTGGCAAAGCAGCACGCCGCTGGCCGGATTTTGGACCGAGTGGCAAAACATTACGCCGCTGAACGGATTTTGGACCGAGTGGCAAAGCAATACGCCGCTGGACGGATTTTGGACCGAGTGGCAAAGCAATACGCCGCTGGAAGGTTGGTGGACCAAGTGGCAAAGCAATACGCCGCTGGAAGGTTGGTGGACCGAGTGGCAAAACAATACGCCGCTGGACGGATTTTGGACCGAGTGGCAAATCACTACGCCGCTGGACGGATTTTGGACCGAGTGGCAAAGCAATACGCCGCTGGAAGGTTGGTGGACCGAGTGGCAAAACAATACGCCGCTGGACGGATTTTGGACCGAGTGGCAAAACAATACGCCGCTGGAAGGTTTGTGGACCGAATGGCAAAGCAATACGCCGCTGGAAGGTTGGTGGACCGAAAGGCAAAACAATACGCCGCTGGAAGGTTGGTGGACCGAGTGGCATAACAATACGCCGCTGGAAGGTTGGTGGACCGAGTGGGAAAACAATACGCCGCTGGACGGATTTTGGACCGAGTGGCAAAACAATACGCCGCTGGAAGGTTGGTGGACCGAATGGCAAAGCAATACGCCGCTGGAAGGTTTTTGGACCGAATGGCAAAACAATACCCCGCTGGAAGGTTGGTGGACCGAAAGGCAAAACAATACGCCGCTGGAAGGTTGGTGGACCGAATGGCAAAGCAATACGCCGCTGGAAGGTTGGTGGACCGAAAGGCAAAACAATACGCCGCTGGAAGGTTGGTGGACCGAGTGGCATAGCAATACGCCGCTGGAAGGTTGGTGGACCGAGTGGCAAAACAATACGCCGCTGGACGGATTTTGGACCGAGTGGCAAAACAATACGCCGCTGGAAGGTTGGTGGACCGAATGGCAAAGCAATACGCCGCTGGAAGGTTGGTGGACCGAAAGGCAAAACAATACGCCGCTGGAAGGTTGGTGGACCGAGTGGCATAGCAACACGCCGCTGGACGGATTTTTAACCGAGTGGCAAATCAATACGCCGCTGGGCGGAATTTGGACCGAAAGGCAAAACAATACGCCGCTGGGCGGAATTTGGACCGAAAGGCAAAACAATACGCCGCTGGAAGGTTGGTGGACCGAGTGGCAAAGCAGCACGCCGTTGGACGGATTTTGGACCGAGTGGCAAAACATTACGCCGCTGAACGGATTTTGGACCGAGTGGCAAATCAATACGCCGCTGGGCGGAATTTGGACCGAAAGGCAAAACAATACGCCGCTGGGCGGAGTTTGGACCGAAAGGCAAAACAATACGCCGCTGGAAGGTTGGTGGACCGAGTGGCAAAGCAGCACGCCGCTGGCCGGATTTTGGACCGAGTGGCAAAACATTACGCCGCTGAACGGATTTTGGACCGAGTGGCAAAGCAATACGCCGCTGGACGGATTTTGGACCGAGTGGCAAAGCAATACGCCGCTGGAAGGTTGGTGGACCAAGTGGCAAAGCAATACGCCGCTGGAAGGTTGGTGGACCGAGTGGCAAAACAATACGCCGCTGGACGGATTTTGGACCGAGTGGCAAATCACTACGCCGCTGGACGGATTTTGGACCGAGTGGCAAAGCAATACGCCGCTGGAAGGTTGGTGGACCGAGTGGCAAAACAATACGCCGCTGGACGGATTTTGGACCGAGTGGCAAAACAATACGCCGCTGGAAGGTTTGTGGACCGAATGGCAAAGCAATACGCCGCTGGAAGGTTGGTGGACCGAAAGGCAAAACAATACGCCGCTGGAAGGTTGGTGGACCGAGTGGCATAACAATACGCCGCTGGAAGGTTGGTGGACCGAGTGGGAAAACAATACGCCGCTGGACGGATTTTGGACCGAGTGGCAAAACAATACGCCGCTGGAAGGTTGGTGGACCGAATGGCAAAGCAATACGCCGCTGGAAGGTTTTTGGACCGAATGGCAAAACAATACCCCGCTGGAAGGTTGGTGGACCGAAAGGCAAAACAATACGCCGCTGGAAGGTTGGTGGACCGAATGGCAAAGCAATACGCCGCTGGAAGGTTGGTGGACCGAAAGGCAAAACAATACGCCGCTGGAAGGTTGGTGGACCGAGTGGCATAGCAATACGCCGCTGGAAGGTTGGTGGACCGAGTGGCAAAACAATACGCCGCTGGACGGATTTTGGACCGAGTGGCAAAACAATACGCCGCTGGAAGGTTGGTGGACCGAATGGCAAAGCAATACGCCGCTGGAAGGTTTTTGGACCGAATGGCAAAACAATACCCCGCTGGAAGGTTGGTGGACCGAAAGGCAAAACAATACGCCGCTGGAAGGTTGGTGGACCGAGTGGCATAGCAACACGCCGCTGGACGGATTTTTAACCGAGTGGCAAATCAATACGCCGCTGGGCGGAATTTGGACCGAAAGGCAAAACAATACGCCGCTGGGCGGAATTTGGACCGAAAGGCAAAACAATACGCCGCTGGAAGGTTGGTGGACCGAATGGCAAAGCAATACGCCGCTGGAAGGTTGGTGGACCGAAAGGCAAAACAATACGCCGCTGGAAGGTTGGTGGACCGAGTGGCATAGCAATACGCCGCTGGAAGGTTGGTGGACCGAGTGGCAAAACAATACGCCGTTGGACGGATTTTGGACCGAGTGGCAAAACATTACGCCGCTGAACGGATTTTGGACCGAGTGGCAAAACAATACGCCGCTGGAATGTTGGTGGACCGAATGGCAAAACAATACGCCGCTGGAAGGTTGATGGACCGAATGGCAATGCATTACGCCGCTGGAAGGTTGGTGGACCGAGTGGCATAGCAACACGCCGCTGGACGGATTTTGGACCGAGTGGCAAATCAATACGCCGCTGGGCGGAATTTGGACCGAAAGGCAAAACAATACGCCGCTGGGCGGAGTTTGGACCGAAAGGCAAAACAATACGCCGCTGGAAGGTTGGTGGACCGAGTGGCAAAGCAGCACGCCGCTGGCCGGATTTTGGACCGAGTGGCAAAACAATACGCCGCTGGAATGTTGGTGGACCGAATGGCAAACAATACGCCGCTGGAAGGTTGGTGGACCGAGTGGCATAGCAACACGCCGCTGGACGGATTTTGGACCGAGTGGCAAATCAATACGCCGCTGGGCGGAATTTGGACCGAAAGGCAAAACAATACGCCGCTGGGCGGAGTTTGGACCGAAAGGCAAAACAATACGCCGCTGGAAGGTTGGTGGACCGAGTGGCAAAGCAGCACGCCGCTGGCCGGATTTTGGACCGAGTGGCAAAACATTACGCCGCTGAACGGATTTTGGACCGAGTGGCAAAGCAATACGCCGCTGGACGGATTTTGGACCGAGTGGCAAAGCAATACGCCGCTGGAAGGTTGGTGGACCAAGTGGCAAAGCAATACGCCGCTGGAAGGTTGGTGGACCGAGTGGCAAAACAATACGCCGCTGGACGGATTTTGGACCGAGTGGCAAATCACTACGCCGCTGGACGGATTTTGGACCGAGTGGCAAAGCAATACGCCGCTGGAAGGTTGGTGGACCGAGTGGCAAAACAATACGCCGCTGGACGGATTTTGGACCGAGTGGCAAAACAATACGCCGCTGGAAGGTTTGTGGACCGAATGGCAAAGCAATACGCCGCTGGAAGGTTGGTGGACCGAAAGGCAAAACAATACGCCGCTGGAAGGTTGGTGGACCGAGTGGCATAACAATACGCCGCTGGAAGGTTGGTGGACCGAGTGGGAAAACAATACGCCGCTGGACGGATTTTGGACCGAGTGGCAAAACAATACGCCGCTGGAAGGTTGGTGGACCGAATGGCAAAGCAATACGCCGCTGGAAGGTTTTTGGACCGAATGGCAAAACAATACCCCGCTGGAAGGTTGGTGGACCGAAAGGCAAAACAATACGCCGCTGGAAGGTTGGTGGACCGAATGGCAAAGCAATACGCCGCTGGAAGGTTGGTGGACCGAAAGGCAAAACAATACGCCGCTGGAAGGTTGGTGGACCGAGTGGCATAGCAATACGCCGCTGGAAGGTTGGTGGACCGAGTGGCAAAACAATACGCCGCTGGACGGATTTTGGACCGAGTGGCAAAACAATACGCCGCTGGAAGGTTGGTGGACCGAATGGCAAAGCAATACGCCGCTGGAAGGTTGGTGGACCGAAAGGCAAAACAATACGCCGCTGGAAGGTTGGTGGACCGAGTGGCATAGCAACACGCCGCTGGACGGATTTTTAACCGAGTGGCAAATCAATACGCCGCTGGGCGGAATTTGGACCGAAAGGCAAAACAATACGCCGCTGGGCGGAATTTGGACCGAAAGGCAAAACAATACGCCGCTGGAAGGTTGGTGGACCGAGTGGCAAAGCAGCACGCCGTTGGACGGATTTTGGACCGAGTGGCAAAACATTACGCCGCTGAACGGATTTTGGACCGAATGGCAAAGCAATACGCCGCTGGACGGATTTTGGACCGAGTGGCAAAGCAATACGCCGCTGGAAGGTTGGTGGACCGAGTGGCAAAACAATACGCCGCTGGAGGGATTTTGGACCGAGTGGCAAATCACTACGCCGCTGGACGGATTTTGGACCGAGTGGCAAAGCAATACGCCGCTGGAAGGTTGGTGGACCGAGTGGCAAAACAATACGCCGCTGGACGGATTTTGGACCGAGTGGCAAAACAATACGCCGCTGGAAGGTTGGTGGACCGAGTGGCATAGCAACACGCCGCTGGACGGATTTTTAACCGAGTGGCAAATCAATACGCCGCTGGGCGGAATTTGGACCGAAAGGCAAAACAATACGCCGCTGGGCGGAATTTGGACCGAAAGGCAAAACAATACGCCGCTGGAAGGTTGGTGGACCGAGTGGCAAAGCAGCACGCCGCTGGACGGATTTTGGACCGAGTGGCAAAACATTACGCCGCTGAACGGATTTTGGACCGAATGGCAAAGCAATACGCCGCTGGACGGATTTTGGACCGAGTGGCAAAGCAATACGCCGCTGGAAGGTTGGTGGACCGAGTGGCAAAACAATACGCCGCTGGAGGGATTTTGGACCGAGTGGCAAATCACTACGCCGCTGGACGGATTTTGGACCGAGTGGCAAAGCAATACGCCGCTGGAAGGTTGGTGGACCGAGTGGCAAAACAATACGCCGCTGGACGGATTTTGGACCGAGTGGCAAAACAATACGCCGCTGGACGGATTTTGGACCGAGTGGCAAAACAATACGCCGCTGGAAGGTTGGTGGACCGAGTGGCATAGCAATACGCCGCTGGAAGGTTGGTGGACCGAGTGGCAAAACATTACGCCGCTGGACGGATTTTGGACCGAGTGGCAAAACAATACGCCGCTGGAATGTTGGTGGACCGAATGGCAAAACAATACGCCGCTGGAAGGTTGGTGGACCGAGTGGCATAGCAATACGCCGCTGGAAGGTTGGTGGACCGAGTGGCAAAACATTACGCCGCTGGACGGATTTTGGACCGAATGGCAAAGCAATACGCCGCTGGAAGGTTGGTGGACCGAATGGCAAAACAATACGCCGCTGGAAGGTTGGTGGACCGAGTGGCATAGCAACACGCCGCTGGACGGATTTTTAACCGAGTGGCAAATCAATACGCCGCTGGGCGGAATTTGGACCGAAAGGCAAAACAATACGCCGCTGGAAGGTTGGTGGACCGAATGGCAAAACAATACGCCGCTGGAAGGTTGGTGGACCGAGTGGCATAGCAACACGCCGCTGGACGGATTTTGGACCGAGTGGCAAAACAATACGCCGCTGGAAGGTTGGTGGACCGAATGGCAAAGCAATACGCCGCTGGAAGGTTGGTGGACCGAATGGCAAAGCAATACGCCGCTGGAAGGTTGGTGGACCGAATGGCAAAACAATACGCCGCTGGAAGGTTGGTGGACCGAGTGGCATAGCAACACGCCGCTGGACGGATTTTGGACCGAGTGGCAAAACAATACGCCGCTGGAAGGTTGGTGGACCGAATGGCAAAACAATACGCCGCTGGAAGGTTGGTGGACCGAGTGGCATAGCAACACGCCGCTGGACGGATTTTTAACCGAGTGGCAAATCAATACGCCGCTGGGCGGAATTTGGACCGAAAGGCAAAACAATACGCCGCTGGAAGGTTGGTGGACCGAGTGGCAAAACATTACGCCGCTGGACGGATTTTGGACCGAGTGGCAAAACAATACGCCGCTGGAAGGTTGGTGGACCGAATGGCAAAACAATACGCCGCTGGAAGGTTGGTGGACCGAGTGGCATAGCAATACGCCGCTGGAAGGTTGGTGGACCGAGTGGCAAAACATTACGCCGCTGGACGGATTTTGGACCGAATGGCAAAGCAATACGCCGCTGGAAGGTTGGTGGACCGAATGGCAAAACAATACGCCGCTGGAAGGTTGGTGGACCGAGTGGCATAGCAACACGCCGCTGGACGGATTTTTAACCGAGTGGCAAATCAATACGCCGCTGGGCGGAATTTGGACCGAAAGGCAAAACAATACGCCGCTGGAAGGTTGGTGGACCGAATGGCAAAACAATACGCCGCTGGAAGGTTGGTGGACCGAGTGGCATAGCAACACGCCGCTGGACGGATTTTGGACCGAGTGGCAAAACAATACGCCGCTGGAAGGTTGGTGGACCGAATGGCAAAGCAATACGCCGCTGGAAGGTTGGTGGACCGAATGGCAAAGCAATACGCCGCTGGAAGGTTGGTGGACCGAATGGCAAAACAATACGCCGCTGGAAGGTTGGTGGACCGAGTGGCATAGCAACACGCCGCTGGACGGATTTTGGACCGAGTGGCAAAACAATACGCCGCTGGAAGGTTGGTGGACCGAATGGCAAAACAATACGCCGCTGGAAGGTTGGTGGACCGAGTGGCATAGCAACACGCCGCTGGACGGATTTTTAACCGAGTGGCAAATCAATACGCCGCTGGGCGGAATTTGGACCGAAAGGCAAAACAATACGCCGCTGGAAGGTTGGTGGACCGAGTGGCAAAACATTACGCCGCTGGACGGATTTTGGACCGAGTGGCAAAACAATACGCCGCTGGAAGGTTGGTGGACCGAATGGCAAAGCATTACGCCGCTGGACGGATTTTGGACCGAGTGGCAAAGCAATACGCCGCTGGAAGGTTGGTGGACCGAGTGGCAAAACAATACGCCGCTGGACGGATTTTGGACCGAGTGGCAAAACAATACGCCGCTGGAAGGTTGGTGGACCGAATGGCAAAGCAATACGCCGCTGGAAGGTTGGTGGACCGAATGGCAAAACAATACGCCGCTGGAAGGTTGGTGGACCGAATGGCAAAGCAATACGCCGCTGGAAGGTTTTTGGACCGAATGGCAAAACAATACCCCGCTGGAAGGTTGGTGGACCGAAAGGCAAAACAATACGCCGCTGGAAGGTTGGTGGACCGAGTGGCAAAACAATACGCCGCTGGACGGATTTTGGACCGAGTGGCAAATCACTACGCCGCTGGACGGATTTTGGACCGAGTGGCAAAGCAATACGCCGCTGGAAGGTTGGTGGACCGAGTGGCAAAGCAATACGCCGCTGGAAGGTTGGTGGACCGAAAGGCGAAACAATACGCCGCTGGAAGGTTGGTGGACCGAATGGCAAAGCAATACGCCGCTGGAAGGTTTTTGGACCGAATGGCAAAACAATACCCCGCTGGAAGGTTGGTGGACCGAAAGGCAAAACAATACGCCGCTGGAAGGTTGATGGACCGAATGGCAAAGCATTACGCCGCTGGAAGGTTGGTGGACCGAAAGGCAAAACAATACGCCGCTGGAAGGTTGGTGGACCGAATGGCAAAGCAATACGCCGCTGGAAGGTTGGTGGACCAAGTGGCAAAACATTACGCCGCTGGACGGATTTTGGACCGAGTGGCAAAACAATACGCCGCTGGAAGGTTGGTGGACCGAATGGCAAAGCAATACGCCGCTGGAAGGTTGGTGGACCGAAAGGCAAAACAATACGCCGCTGGAAGGTTGGTGGACCGAGTGGCATAGCAACACGCCGCTGGACGGATTTTTAACCGAGTGGCAAATCAATACGCCGCTGGGCGGAATTTGGACCGAAAGGCAAAACAATACGCCGCTGGGCGGAATTTGGACCGAAAGGCAAAACAATACGCCGCTGGAAGGTTGGTGGACCGAGTGGCAAAGCAGCACGCCGTTGGACGGATTTTGGACCGAGTGGCAAAACATTACGCCGCTGAACGGATTTTGGACCGAATGGCAAAGCAATACGCCGCTGGACGGATTTTGGACCGAGTGGCAAAGCAATACGCCGCTGGAAGGTTGGTGGACCGAGTGGCAAAACAATACGCCGCTGGAGGGATTTTGGACCGAGTGGCAAATCACTACGCCGCTGGACGGATTTTGGACCGAGTGGCAAAGCAATACGCCGCTGGAAGGTTGGTGGACCGAGTGGCAAAACAATACGCCGCTGGACGGATTTTGGACCGAGTGGCAAAACAATACGCCGCTGGAAGGTTGGTGGACCGAGTGGCATAGCAACACGCCGCTGGACGGATTTTTAACCGAGTGGCAAATCAATACGCCGCTGGGCGGAATTTGGACCGAAAGGCAAAACAATACGCCGCTGGGCGGAATTTGGACCGAAAGGCAAAACAATACGCCGCTGGAAGGTTGGTGGACCGAGTGGCAAAGCAGCACGCCGCTGGACGGATTTTGGACCGAGTGGCAAAACATTACGCCGCTGAACGGATTTTGGACCGAATGGCAAAGCAATACGCCGCTGGACGGATTTTGGACCGAGTGGCAAAGCAATACGCCGCTGGAAGGTTGGTGGACCGAGTGGCAAAACAATACGCCGCTGGAGGGATTTTGGACCGAGTGGCAAATCACTACGCCGCTGGACGGATTTTGGACCGAGTGGCAAAGCAATACGCCGCTGGAAGGTTGGTGGACCGAGTGGCATAGCAATACGCCGCTGGAAGGTTGGTGGACCGAGTGGCAAAACATTACGCCGCTGGACGGATTTTGGACCGAGTGGCAAAACAATACGCCGCTGGAATGTTGGTCGACCGAATGGCAAAACAATACGCCGCTGGAAGGTTGGTGGACCGAGTGGCATAGCAATACGCCGCTGGAAGGTTGGTGGACCGAGTGGCAAAACATTACGCCGCTGGACGGATTTTGGACCGAATGGCAAAGCAATACGCCGCTGGAAGGTTGGTGGACCGAATGGCAAAACAATACGCCGCTGGAAGGTTGGTGGACCGAGTGGCATAGCAACACGCCGCTGGACGGATTTTTAACCGAGTGGCAAATCAATACGCCGCTGGGCGGAATTTGGACCGAAAGGCAAAACAATACGCCGCTGGAAGGTTGGTGGACCGAATGGCAAAACAATACGCCGCTGGAAGGTTGGTGGACCGAGTGGCATAGCAACACGCCGCTGGACGGATTTTGGACCGAGTGGCAAAACAATACGCCGCTGGAAGGTTGGTGGACCGAATGGCAAAGCAATACGCCGCTGGAAGGTTGGTGGACCGAATGGCAAAGCAATACGCCGCTGGAAGGTTGGTGGACCGAATGGCAAAACAATACGCCGCTGGAAGGTTGGTGGACCGAGTGGCATAGCAACACGCCGCTGGACGGATTTTGGACCGAGTGGCAAAACAATACGCCGCTGGAAGGTTGGTGGACCGAATGGCAAAACAATACGCCGCTGGAAGGTTGGTGGACCGAGTGGCATAGCAACACGCCGCTGGACGGATTTTTAACCGAGTGGCAAATCAATACGCCGCTGGGCGGAATTTGGACCGAAAGGCAAAACAATACGCCGCTGGAAGGTTGGTGGACCGAGTGGCAAAACATTACGCCGCTGGACGGATTTTGGACCGAGTGGCAAAACAATACGCCGCTGGAAGGTTGGTGGACCGAATGGCAAAACAATACGCCGCTGGAAGGTTGGTGGACCGAGTGGCATAGCAATACGCCGCTGGAAGGTTGGTGGACCGAGTGGCAAAACATTACGCCGCTGGACGGATTTTGGACCGAATGGCAAAGCAATACGCCGCTGGAAGGTTGGTGGACCGAATGGCAAAACAATACGCCGCTGGAAGGTTGGTGGACCGAGTGGCATAGCAACACGCCGCTGGACGGATTTTTAACCGAGTGGCAAATCAATACGCCGCTGGGCGGAATTTGGACCGAAAGGCAAAACAATACGCCGCTGGAAGGTTGGTGGACCGAATGGCAAAACAATACGCCGCTGGAAGGTTGGTGGACCGAGTGGCATAGCAACACGCCGCTGGACGGATTTTGGACCGAGTGGCAAAACAATACGCCGCTGGAAGGTTGGTGGACCGAATGGCAAAGCAATACGCCGCTGGAAGGTTGGTGGACCGAATGGCAAAGCAATACGCCGCTGGAAGGTTGGTGGACCGAATGGCAAAACAATACGCCGCTGGAAGGTTGGTGGACCGAGTGGCATAGCAACACGCCGCTGGACGGATTTTGGACCGAGTGGCAAAACAATACGCCGCTGGAAGGTTGGTGGACCGAGTGGCATAGCAACACGCCGCTGGACGGATTTTTAACCGAGTGGCAAATCAATACGCCGCTGGGCGGAATTTGGACCGAAAGGCAAAACAATACGCCGCTGGAAGGTTGGTGGACCGAGTGGCAAAACATTACGCCGCTGGACGGATTTTGGACCGAGTGGCAAAACAATACGCCGCTGGAAGGTTGGTGGACCGAATGGCAAAGCAATACGCCGCTGGACGGATTTTGGACCGAGTGGCAAAGCAATACGCCGCTGGAAGGTTGGTGGACCGAGTGGCAAAACAATACGCCGCTGGACGGATTTTGGACCGAGTGGCAAAACAATACGCCGCTGGAAGGTTGGTGGACCGAATGGCAAAGCAATACGCCGCTGGAAGGTTGGTGGACCGAATGGCAAAACAATACGCCGCTGGAAGGTTGGTGGACCGAATGGCAAAGCAATACGCCGCTGGAAGGTTTTTGGACCGAATGGCAAAACAATACCCCGCTGGAAGGTTGGTGGACCGAAAGGCAAAACAATACGCCGCTGGAAGGTTGGTGGACCGAGTGGCAAAACAATACGCCGCTGGACGGATTTTGGACCGAGTGGCAAATCACTACGCCGCTGGACGGATTTTGGACCGAGTGGCAAAGCAATACGCCGCTGGAAGGTTGGTGGACCGAGTGGCAAAGCAATACGCCGCTGGAAGGTTGGTGGACCGAAAGGCGAAACAATACGCCGCTGGAAGGTTGGTGGACCGAATGGCAAAGCAATACGCCGCTGGAAGGTTTTTGGACCGAATGGCAAAACAATACCCCGCTGGAAGGTTGGTGGACCGAAAGGCAAAACAATACGCCGCTGGAAGGTTGATGGACCGAATGGCAAAGCATTACGCCGCTGGAAGGTTGGTGGACCGAAAGGCAAAACAATACGCCGCTGGAAGGTTGGTGGACCGAATGGCAAAGCAATACGCCGCTGGAAGGTTGGTGGACCAAGTGGCAAAACATTACGCCGCTGGACGGATTTTGGACCGAGTGGCAAAACAATACGCCGCTGGAAGGTTGGTGGACCGAATGGCAAAGCAATACGCCGCTGGAAGGTTGGTGGACCGAATGGCAAAACAATACGCCGCTGGAAGGTTGGTGGACCGAGTGGCATAGCAACACGCCGCTGGACGGATTTTTAACCGAGTGGCAAATCAATACGCCGCTGGGCGGAATTTGGACCGAAAGGCAAAACAATACGCCGCTGGAAGGTTGGTGGACCGAATGGCAAAGCAATACGCCGCTGGAAGGTTGGTGGACCGAGTGGCAAAACAATACGCCGCTGGAAGGTTGGTGGACCGAGTGGCATAGCAACACGCCGCTGGACGGATTTTTAACCGAGTGGCAAATCAATACGCCGCTGGACGGATTTTGGACCGAGTGGCAAAACAATACGCCGCTGGAAGGTTGGTGGACCGAATGGCAAAGCAATACGCCGCTGGAAGGTTGGTGGACCGAATGGCAAAACAATACGCCGCTGGAAGGTTGGTGGACCGAGTGGCATAGCAACACGCCGCTGGACGGATTTTTAACCGAGTGGCAAATCAATACGCCGCTGGACGGATTTTGGACCGAGTGGCAAAACAATACGCCGCTGGAAGGTTGGTGGACCGAATGGCAAAGCAATACGCCGCTGGACGGATTTTGGACCGAGTGGCAAAGCAATACGCCGCTGGAAGGTTGGTGGACCGAGTGGCAAAACAATACGCCGCTGGACGGATTTTGGACCGAGTGGCAAATCAATACGCCGCTGGAAGGTTGGTGGACCGAGTGGCATAGCAATACGCCGCTGGAAGGTTGGTGGACCGAGTGGCAAAACATTACGCCGCTGGACGGATTTTGGACCGAGTGGCAAAACAATACGCCGCTGGAAGGTTGGTGGACCGAATGGCAAAGCAATACGCCGCTGGAAGGTTGGTGGACCGAATGGCAAAACAATACGCCGCTGGAAGGTTGGTGGACCGAATGGCAAAGCAATACGCCGCTGGAAGGTTTTTGGACCGAATGGCAAAACAATACCCCGCTGGAAGGTTGGTGGACCGAAAGGCAAAACAATACGCCGCTGGAAGGTTGGTGGACCGAGTGGCAAAACAATACGCCGCTGGACGGATTTTGGACCGAGTGGCAAATCACTACGCCGCTGGACGGATTTTGGACCGAGTGGCAAAGCAATACGCCGCTGGAAGGTTGGTGGACCGAGTGGCAAAGCAATACGCCGCTGGAAGGTTGGTGGACCGAAAGGCGAAACAATACGCCGCTGGAAGGTTGGTGGACCGAATGGCAAAGCAATACGCCGCTGGAAGGTTTTTGGACCGAATGGCAAAACAATACCCCGCTGGAAGGTTGGTGGACCGAAAGGCAAAACAATACGCCGCTGGAAGGTTGATGGACCGAATGGCAAAGCATTACGCCGCTGGAAGGTTGGTGGACCGAAAGGCAAAACAATACGCCGCTGGAAGGTTGGTGGACCGAGTGGCATAGCAATACACCGCTGGAAGGTTGGTGGACCGAATGGCAAAACAATACGCCGCTGGAAGGTTGGTGGACCGAATGGCAAAACAATACGCCACTGGACGGATTTTTGGCCGAGTGGCAAAACAATACACCGCTGGACGGATTTTGGACCGAGTGGCAAAACAATACGCCGCTGGAATGTTGGTGGACCGAATGGCAAACAATACGCCGCTGGAAGGTTGGTGGACCGAGTGGCATAGCAACACGCCGCTGGACGGATTTTGGACCGAGTGGCAAAGCAATACGCCGCTGGAAGGTTGGTGGACCGAGTGGCAAAGCAATACGCCGCTGGAAGGTTGGTGGACCGAAAGGCGAAACAATACGCCGCTGGAAGGTTGGTGGACCGAATGGCAAAGCAATACGCCGCTGGAAGGTTTTTGGACCGAATGGCAAAACAATACCCCGCTGGAAGGTTGGTGGACCGAATGGCAAAACAATACGCCGCTGGAAGGTTGGTGGACCGAAAGGCGAAACAATACGCCGCTGGACGGTTGGTGGACCGAAAGGCAAAACAATACGCCGCTGGAAGGTTGGTGGACCGAGTGGCAAAACAATACGCCGCTGGACGGATTTTGGACCGAGTGGCAAATCACTACGCCGCTGGACGGATTTTGGACCGAGTGGCAAAGCAATACGCCGCTGGAAGGTTGGTGGACCGAATGGCAAAGCAATACGCCGCTGGAAGGTTTTTGGACCGAATGGCAAAACAATACCCCGCTGGAAGGTTGGTGGACCGAAAGGCAAAACAATACGCCGCTGGAAGGTTGGTGGACCGAATGGCAAAGCAATACGCCGCTGGAAGGTTGGTGGACCGAAAGGCAAAACAATACGCCGCTGGAAGGTTGGTGGACCGAGTGGCATAGCAATACGCCGCTGGAAGGTTGGTGGACCGAGTGGCAAAACAATACGCCGCTGGACGGATTTTGGACCGAGTGGCAAAACAATACGCCGCTGGAAGGTTGGTGGACCGAATGGCAAAGCAATACGCCGCTGGAAGGTTGGTGGACCGAATGGCAAAACAATACGCCGCTGGAAGGTTGGTGGACCGAAAGGCAAAACAATACGCCGCTGGAAGGTTGGTGGACCGAGTGGCAAAACAATACGCCGCTGGACGGATTTTGGACCGAGTGGCAAATCACTACGCCGCTGGACGGATTTTGGACCGAGTGGCAAAGCAATACGCCGCTGGAAGGTTGGTGGACCGAATGGCAAAGCAATACGCCGCTGGAAGGTTTTTGGACCGAATGGCAAAACAATACCCCGCTGGAAGGTTGGTGGACCGAAAGGCAAAACAATACGCCGCTGGAAGGTTGATGGACCGAATGGCAAAGCATTACGCCGCTGGAAGGTTGGTGGACCGAAAGGCAAAACAATACGCCGCTGGAAGGTTGGTGGACCGAGTGGCATAGCAACACGCCGCTGGACGGATTTTTAACCGAGTGGCAAATCAATACGCCGCTGGACGGATTTTGGACCGAGTGGCAAAACAATACGCCGCTGGAAGGTTGGTGGACCGAATGGCAAAGCAATACGCCGCTGGACGGATTTTGGACCGAGTGGCAAAGCAATACGCCGCTGGAAGGTTGGTGGACCGAGTGGCAAAACAATACGCCGCTGGACGGATTTTGGACCGAGTGGCAAAACAATACGCCGCTGGAAGGTTGGTGGACCGAATGGCAAAACAATACGCCGCTGGAAGGTTGGTGGACCGAGTGGCATAGCAACACGCCGCTGGACGGATTTTTAACCGAGTGGCAAATCAATACGCCGCTGGGCGGAATTTGGACCGAAAGGCAAAACAATACGCCGCTGGAAGGTTGGTGGACCGAGTGGCAAAACATTACGCCGCTGGACGGATTTTGGACCGAGTGGCAAAACAATACGCCGCTGGAAGGTTGGTGGACCGAATGGCAAAACAATACGCCGCTGGAAGGTTGGTGGACCGAGTGGCATAGCAATACGCCGCTGGAAGGTTGGTGGACCGAGTGGCAAAACATTACGCCGCTGGACGGATTTTGGACCGAATGGCAAAGCAATACGCCGCTGGAAGGTTGGTGGACCGAATGGCAAAACAATACGCCGCTGGAAGGTTGGTGGACCGAGTGGCATAGCAACACGCCGCTGGACGGATTTTTAACCGAGTGGCAAATCAATACGCCGCTGGGCGGAATTTGGACCGAAAGGCAAAACAATACGCCGCTGGAAGGTTGGTGGACCGAATGGCAAAACAATACGCCGCTGGAAGGTTGGTGGACCGAGTGGCATAGCAACACGCCGCTGGACGGATTTTGGACCGAGTGGCAAAACAATACGCCGCTGGAAGGTTGGTGGACCGAATGGCAAAGCAATACGCCGCTGGAAGGTTGGTGGACCGAATGGCAAAGCAATACGCCGCTGGAAGGTTGGTGGACCGAATGGCAAAACAATACGCCGCTGGAAGGTTGGTGGACCGAGTGGCATAGCAACACGCCGCTGGACGGATTTTGGACCGAGTGGCAAAACAATACGCCGCTGGAAGGTTGGTGGACCGAATGGCAAAACAATACGCCGCTGGAAGGTTGGTGGACCGAGTGGCATAGCAACACGCCGCTGGACGGATTTTTAACCGAGTGGCAAATCAATACGCCGCTGGGCGGAATTTGGACCGAAAGGCAAAACAATACGCCGCTGGAAGGTTGGTGGACCGAGTGGCAAAACATTACGCCGCTGGACGGATTTTGGACCGAGTGGCAAAACAATACGCCGCTGGAAGGTTGGTGGACCGAATGGCAAAGCAATACGCCGCTGGACGGATTTTGGACCGAGTGGCAAAGCAATACGCCGCTGGAAGGTTGGTGGACCGAGTGGCAAAACAATACGCCGCTGGACGGATTTTGGACCGAGTGGCAAAACAATACGCCGCTGGAAGGTTGGTGGACCGAATGGCAAAGCAATACGCCGCTGGAAGGTTGGTGGACCGAATGGCAAAACAATACGCCGCTGGAAGGTTGGTGGACCGAATGGCAAAGCAATACGCCGCTGGAAGGTTTTTGGACCGAATGGCAAAACAATACCCCGCTGGAAGGTTGGTGGACCGAAAGGCAAAACAATACGCCGCTGGAAGGTTGGTGGACCGAGTGGCAAAACAATACGCCGCTGGACGGATTTTGGACCGAGTGGCAAATCACTACGCCGCTGGACGGATTTTGGACCGAGTGGCAAAGCAATACGCCGCTGGAAGGTTGGTGGACCGAGTGGCAAAGCAATACGCCGCTGGAAGGTTGGTGGACCGAAAGGCGAAACAATACGCCGCTGGAAGGTTGGTGGACCGAATGGCAAAGCAATACGCCGCTGGAAGGTTTTTGGACCGAATGGCAAAACAATACCCCGCTGGAAGGTTGGTGGACCGAAAGGCAAAACAATACGCCGCTGGAAGGTTGATGGACCGAATGGCAAAGCATTACGCCGCTGGAAGGTTGGTGGACCGAAAGGCAAAACAATACGCCGCTGGAAGGTTGGTGGACCGAATGGCAAAGCAATACGCCGCTGGAAGGTTGGTGGACCAAGTGGCAAAACATTACGCCGCTGGACGGATTTTGGACCGAGTGGCAAAACAATACGCCGCTGGAAGGTTGGTGGACCGAATGGCAAAGCAATACGCCGCTGGAAGGTTGGTGGACCGAAAGGCAAAACAATACGCCGCTGGAAGGTTGGTGGACCGAGTGGCATAGCAACACGCCGCTGGACGGATTTTTAACCGAGTGGCAAATCAATACGCCGCTGGGCGGAATTTGGACCGAAAGGCAAAACAATACGCCGCTGGGCGGAATTTGGACCGAAAGGCAAAACAATACGCCGCTGGAAGGTTGGTGGACCGAGTGGCAAAGCAGCACGCCGTTGGACGGATTTTGGACCGAGTGGCAAAACATTACGCCGCTGAACGGATTTTGGACCGAATGGCAAAGCAATACGCCGCTGGACGGATTTTGGACCGAGTGGCAAAGCAATACGCCGCTGGAAGGTTGGTGGACCGAGTGGCAAAACAATACGCCGCTGGAGGGATTTTGGACCGAGTGGCAAATCACTACGCCGCTGGACGGATTTTGGACCGAGTGGCAAAGCAATACGCCGCTGGAAGGTTGGTGGACCGAGTGGCAAAACAATACGCCGCTGGACGGATTTTGGACCGAGTGGCAAAACAATACGCCGCTGGAAGGTTGGTGGACCGAGTGGCATAGCAACACGCCGCTGGACGGATTTTTAACCGAGTGGCAAATCAATACGCCGCTGGGCGGAATTTGGACCGAAAGGCAAAACAATACGCCGCTGGGCGGAATTTGGACCGAAAGGCAAAACAATACGCCGCTGGAAGGTTGGTGGACCGAGTGGCAAAGCAGCACGCCGCTGGACGGATTTTGGACCGAGTGGCAAAACATTACGCCGCTGAACGGATTTTGGACCGAATGGCAAAGCAATACGCCGCTGGACGGATTTTGGACCGAGTGGCAAAGCAATACGCCGCTGGAAGGTTGGTGGACCGAGTGGCAAAACAATACGCCGCTGGAGGGATTTTGGACCGAGTGGCAAATCACTACGCCGCTGGACGGATTTTGGACCGAGTGGCAAAGCAATACGCCGCTGGAAGGTTGGTGGACCGAGTGGCATAGCAATACGCCGCTGGAAGGTTGGTGGACCGAGTGGCAAAACATTACGCCGCTGGACGGATTTTGGACCGAGTGGCAAAACAATACGCCGCTGGAATGTTGGTGGACCGAATGGCAAAACAATACGCCGCTGGAAGGTTGGTGGACCGAGTGGCATAGCAATACGCCGCTGGAAGGTTGGTGGACCGAGTGGCAAAACATTACGCCGCTGGACGGATTTTGGACCGAATGGCAAAGCAATACGCCGCTGGAAGGTTGGTGGACCGAATGGCAAAACAATACGCCGCTGGAAGGTTGGTGGACCGAGTGGCATAGCAACACGCCGCTGGACGGATTTTTAACCGAGTGGCAAATCAATACGCCGCTGGGCGGAATTTGGACCGAAAGGCAAAACAATACGCCGCTGGAAGGTTGGTGGACCGAATGGCAAAACAATACGCCGCTGGAAGGTTGGTGGACCGAGTGGCATAGCAACACGCCGCTGGACGGATTTTGGACCGAGTGGCAAAACAATACGCCGCTGGAAGGTTGGTGGACCGAATGGCAAAGCAATACGCCGCTGGAAGGTTGGTGGACCGAATGGCAAAGCAATACGCCGCTGGAAGGTTGGTGGACCGAATGGCAAAACAATACGCCGCTGGAAGGTTGGTGGACCGAGTGGCATAGCAACACGCCGCTGGACGGATTTTGGACCGAGTGGCAAAACAATACGCCGCTGGAAGGTTGGTGGACCGAATGGCAAAACAATACGCCGCTGGAAGGTTGGTGGACCGAGTGGCATAGCAACACGCCGCTGGACGGATTTTTAACCGAGTGGCAAATCAATACGCCGCTGGGCGGAATTTGGACCGAAAGGCAAAACAATACGCCGCTGGAAGGTTGGTGGACCGAGTGGCAAAACATTACGCCGCTGGACGGATTTTGGACCGAGTGGCAAAACAATACGCCGCTGGAAGGTTGGTGGACCGAATGGCAAAACAATACGCCGCTGGAAGGTTGGTGGACCGAGTGGCATAGCAATACGCCGCTGGAAGGTTGGTGGACCGAGTGGCAAAACATTACGCCGCTGGACGGATTTTGGACCGAATGGCAAAGCAATACGCCGCTGGAAGGTTGGTGGACCGAATGGCAAAACAATACGCCGCTGGAAGGTTGGTGGACCGAGTGGCATAGCAACACGCCGCTGGACGGATTTTTAACCGAGTGGCAAATCAATACGCCGCTGGGCGGAATTTGGACCGAAAGGCAAAACAATACGCCGCTGGAAGGTTGGTGGACCGAATGGCAAAACAATACGCCGCTGGAAGGTTGGTGGACCGAGTGGCATAGCAACACGCCGCTGGACGGATTTTGGACCGAGTGGCAAAACAATACGCCGCTGGAAGGTTGGTGGACCGAATGGCAAAGCAATACGCCGCTGGAAGGTTGGTGGACCGAATGGCAAAGCAATACGCCGCTGGAAGGTTGGTGGACCGAATGGCAAAACAATACGCCGCTGGAAGGTTGGTGGACCGAGTGGCATAGCAACACGCCGCTGGACGGATTTTGGACCGAGTGGCAAAACAATACGCCGCTGGAAGGTTGGTGGACCGAATGGCAAAACAATACGCCGCTGGAAGGTTGGTGGACCGAGTGGCATAGCAACACGCCGCTGGACGGATTTTTAACCGAGTGGCAAATCAATACGCCGCTGGGCGGAATTTGGACCGAAAGGCAAAACAATACGCCGCTGGAAGGTTGGTGGACCGAGTGGCAAAACATTACGCCGCTGGACGGATTTTGGACCGAGTGGCAAAACAATACGCCGCTGGAAGGTTGGTGGACCGAATGGCAAAACAATACGCCGCTGGAAGGTTGGTGGACCGAGTGGCATAGCAATACGCCGCTGGAAGGTTGGTGGACCGAGTGGCAAAACATTACGCCGCTGGACGGATTTTGGACCGAATGGCAAAGCAATACGCCGCTGGAAGGTTGGTGGACCGAATGGCAAAACAATACGCCGCTGGAAGGTTGGTGGACCGAGTGGCATAGCAACACGCCGCTGGACGGATTTTTAACCGAGTGGCAAATCAATACGCCGCTGGGCGGAATTTGGACCGAAAGGCAAAACAATACGCCGCTGGAAGGTTGGTGGACCGAATGGCAAAACAATACGCCGCTGGAAGGTTGGTGGACCGAGTGGCATAGCAACACGCCGCTGGACGGATTTTGGACCGAGTGGCAAAACAATACGCCGCTGGAAGGTTGGTGGACCGAATGGCAAAGCAATACGCCGCTGGAAGGTTGGTGGACCGAATGGCAAAGCAATACGCCGCTGGAAGGTTGGTGGACCGAATGGCAAAACAATACGCCGCTGGAAGGTTGGTGGACCGAGTGGCATAGCAACACGCCGCTGGACGGATTTTGGACCGAGTGGCAAAACAATACGCCGCTGGAAGGTTGGTGGACCGAGTGGCATAGCAACACGCCGCTGGACGGATTTTTAACCGAGTGGCAAATCAATACGCCGCTGGGCGGAATTTGGACCGAAAGGCAAAACAATACGCCGCTGGAAGGTTGGTGGACCGAGTGGCAAAACATTACGCCGCTGGACGGATTTTGGACCGAGTGGCAAAACAATACGCCGCTGGAAGGTTGGTGGACCGAATGGCAAAGCAATACGCCGCTGGACGGATTTTGGACCGAGTGGCAAAGCAATACGCCGCTGGAAGGTTGGTGGACCGAGTGGCAAAACAATACGCCGCTGGACGGATTTTGGACCGAGTGGCAAAACAATACGCCGCTGGAAGGTTGGTGGACCGAATGGCAAAGCAATACGCCGCTGGAAGGTTGGTGGACCGAATGGCAAAACAATACGCCGCTGGAAGGTTGGTGGACCGAATGGCAAAGCAATACGCCGCTGGAAGGTTTTTGGACCGAATGGCAAAACAATACCCCGCTGGAAGGTTGGTGGACCGAAAGGCAAAACAATACGCCGCTGGAAGGTTGGTGGACCGAGTGGCAAAACAATACGCCGCTGGACGGATTTTGGACCGAGTGGCAAATCACTACGCCGCTGGACGGATTTTGGACCGAGTGGCAAAGCAATACGCCGCTGGAAGGTTGGTGGACCGAGTGGCAAAGCAATACGCCGCTGGAAGGTTGGTGGACCGAAAGGCGAAACAATACGCCGCTGGAAGGTTGGTGGACCGAATGGCAAAGCAATACGCCGCTGGAAGGTTTTTGGACCGAATGGCAAAACAATACCCCGCTGGAAGGTTGGTGGACCGAAAGGCAAAACAATACGCCGCTGGAAGGTTGATGGACCGAATGGCAAAGCATTACGCCGCTGGAAGGTTGGTGGACCGAAAGGCAAAACAATACGCCGCTGGAAGGTTGGTGGACCGAATGGCAAAGCAATACGCCGCTGGAAGGTTGGTGGACCAAGTGGCAAAACATTACGCCGCTGGACGGATTTTGGACCGAGTGGCAAAACAATACGCCGCTGGAAGGTTGGTGGACCGAATGGCAAAGCAATACGCCGCTGGAAGGTTGGTGGACCGAATGGCAAAACAATACGCCGCTGGAAGGTTGGTGGACCGAGTGGCATAGCAACACGCCGCTGGACGGATTTTTAACCGAGTGGCAAATCAATACGCCGCTGGGCGGAATTTGGACCGAAAGGCAAAACAATACGCCGCTGGAAGGTTGGTGGACCGAATGGCAAAGCAATACGCCGCTGGAAGGTTGGTGGACCGAGTGGCAAAACAATACGCCGCTGGAAGGTTGGTGGACCGAGTGGCATAGCAACACGCCGCTGGACGGATTTTTAACCGAGTGGCAAATCAATACGCCGCTGGACGGATTTTGGACCGAGTGGCAAAACAATACGCCGCTGGAAGGTTGGTGGACCGAATGGCAAAGCAATACGCCGCTGGAAGGTTGGTGGACCGAATGGCAAAACAATACGCCGCTGGAAGGTTGGTGGACCGAGTGGCATAGCAACACGCCGCTGGACGGATTTTTAACCGAGTGGCAAATCAATACGCCGCTGGACGGATTTTGGACCGAGTGGCAAAACAATACGCCGCTGGAAGGTTGGTGGACCGAATGGCAAAGCAATACGCCGCTGGACGGATTTTGGACCGAGTGGCAAAGCAATACGCCGCTGGAAGGTTGGTGGACCGAGTGGCAAAACAATACGCCGCTGGACGGATTTTGGACCGAGTGGCAAATCAATACGCCGCTGGAAGGTTGGTGGACCGAGTGGCATAGCAATACGCCGCTGGAAGGTTGGTGGACCGAGTGGCAAAACATTACGCCGCTGGACGGATTTTGGACCGAGTGGCAAAACAATACGCCGCTGGAAGGTTGGTGGACCGAATGGCAAAGCAATACGCCGCTGGAAGGTTGGTGGACCGAATGGCAAAACAATACGCCGCTGGAAGGTTGGTGGACCGAATGGCAAAGCAATACGCCGCTGGAAGGTTTTTGGACCGAATGGCAAAACAATACCCCGCTGGAAGGTTGGTGGACCGAAAGGCAAAACAATACGCCGCTGGAAGGTTGGTGGACCGAGTGGCAAAACAATACGCCGCTGGACGGATTTTGGACCGAGTGGCAAATCACTACGCCGCTGGACGGATTTTGGACCGAGTGGCAAAGCAATACGCCGCTGGAAGGTTGGTGGACCGAGTGGCAAAGCAATACGCCGCTGGAAGGTTGGTGGACCGAAAGGCGAAACAATACGCCGCTGGAAGGTTGGTGGACCGAATGGCAAAGCAATACGCCGCTGGAAGGTTTTTGGACCGAATGGCAAAACAATACCCCGCTGGAAGGTTGGTGGACCGAAAGGCAAAACAATACGCCGCTGGAAGGTTGATGGACCGAATGGCAAAGCATTACGCCGCTGGAAGGTTGGTGGACCGAAAGGCAAAACAATACGCCGCTGGAAGGTTGGTGGACCGAGTGGCATAGCAATACACCGCTGGAAGGTTGGTGGACCGAATGGCAAAACAATACGCCGCTGGAAGGTTGGTGGACCGAATGGCAAAACAATACGCCACTGGACGGATTTTTGGCCGAGTGGCAAAACAATACACCGCTGGACGGATTTTGGACCGAGTGGCAAAACAATACGCCGCTGGAATGTTGGTGGACCGAATGGCAAACAATACGCCGCTGGAAGGTTGGTGGACCGAGTGGCATAGCAACACGCCGCTGGACGGATTTTGGACCGAGTGGCAAAGCAATACGCCGCTGGAAGGTTGGTGGACCGAGTGGCAAAGCAATACGCCGCTGGAAGGTTGGTGGACCGAAAGGCGAAACAATACGCCGCTGGAAGGTTGGTGGACCGAATGGCAAAGCAATACGCCGCTGGAAGGTTTTTGGACCGAATGGCAAAACAATACCCCGCTGGAAGGTTGGTGGACCGAATGGCAAAACAATACGCCGCTGGAAGGTTGGTGGACCGAATGGCAAAACAATACGCCACTGGACGGATTTTTGGCCGAGTGGCAAAACAATACACCGCTGGACGGATTTTGGACCGAGTGGCAAAACAATACGCCGCTGGAATGTTGGTGGACCGAATGGCAAACAATACGCCGCTGGAAGGTTGGTGGACCGAGTGGCATAGCAACACGCCGCTGGACGGATTTTGGACCGAGTGGCAAATCAATACGCCGCTGGGCGGAATTTGGACCGAAAGGCAAAACAATACGCCGCTGGGCGGAGTTTGGACCGAAAGGCAAAACAATACGCCGCTGGAAGGTTGGTGGACCGAGTGGCAAAGCAGCACGCCGCTGGCCGGATTTTGGACCGAGTGGCAAAACATTACGCCGCTGAACGGATTTTGGACCGAGTGGCAAAACAATACGCCGCTGGAAGGTTGGTGGACCGAATGGCAAAGCAATACGCCGCTGGAAGGTTGGTGGACCGAATGGCAAAACAATACGCCGCTGGAAGGTTGGTGGACCGAGTGGCAAAGCAATACGCCGCTGGAAGGTTGGTGGACCGAAAGGCGAAACAATACGCCGCTGGACGGTTGGTGGACCGAAAGGCAAAACAATACGCCGCTGGAAGGTTGGTGGACCGAGTGGCAAAACAATACGCCGCTGGACGGATTTTGGACCGAGTGGCAAATCACTACGCCGCTGGACGGATTTTGGACCGAGTGGCAAAGCAATACGCCGCTGGAAGGTTGGTGGACCGAATGGCAAAGCAATACGCCGCTGGAAGGTTTTTGGACCGAATGGCAAAACAATACCCCGCTGGAAGGTTGGTGGACCGAAAGGCAAAACAATACGCCGCTGGAAGGTTGGTGGACCGAATGGCAAAGCAATACGCCGCTGGAAGGTTGGTGGACCGAAAGGCAAAACAATACGCCGCTGGAAGGTTGGTGGACCGAGTGGCATAGCAATACGCCGCTGGAAGGTTGGTGGACCGAGTGGCAAAACAATACGCCGCTGGACGGATTTTGGACCGAGTGGCAAAACAATACGCCGCTGGAAGGTTGGTGGACCGAATGGCAAAGCAATACGCCGCTGGAAGGTTGGTGGACCGAATGGCAAAACAATACGCCGCTGGAAGGTTGGTGGACCGAAAGGCAAAACAATACGCCGCTGGAAGGTTGGTGGACCGAGTGGCAAAACAATACGCCGCTGGACGGATTTTGGACCGAGTGGCAAATCACTACGCCGCTGGACGGATTTTGGACCGAGTGGCAAAGCAATACGCCGCTGGAAGGTTGGTGGACCGAATGGCAAAGCAATACGCCGCTGGAAGGTTTTTGGACCGAATGGCAAAACAATACCCCGCTGGAAGGTTGGTGGACCGAAAGGCAAAACAATACGCCGCTGGAAGGTTGGTGGACCGAATGGCAAAGCAATACGCCGCTGGAAGGTTGGTGGACCGAAAGGCAAAACAATACGCCGCTGGAAGGTTGGTGGACCGAGTGGCATAGCAATACGCCGCTGGAAGGTTGGTGGACCGAGTGGCAAAACAATACGCCGCTGGACGGATTTTGGACCGAGTGGCAAAACAATACGCCGCTGGAAGGTTGGTGGACCGAATGGCAAAGCAATACGCCGCTGGAAGGTTGGTGGACCGAATGGCAAAACAATACGCCGCTGGAAGGTTGGTGGACCGAAAGGCAAAACAATACGCCGCTGGAAGGTTGGTGGACCGAATGGCAAAGCAATACGCCGCTGGAAGGTTGGTGGACCGAAAGGCAAAACAATACGCCGCTGGAAGGTTGGTGGACCGAGTGGCATAGCAATACGCCGCTGGAAGGTTGGTGGACCGAGTGGCAAAACAATACGCCGCTGGAAGGTTGATGGACCGAATGGCAAAGCATTACGCCGCTGGAAGGTTGGTGGACCGAAAGGCAAAACAATACGCCGCTGGAAGGTTGGTGGACCGAGTGGCATAGCAATACACCGCTGGAAGGTTGGTGGACCGAATGGCAAAGCAATACGCCGCTGGAAGGTTGGTGGACCGAAAGGCAAAACAATACGCCGCTGGAAGGTTGGTGGACCGAGTGGCATAGCAATACGCCGCTGGAAGGTTGGTGGACCGAGTGGCAAAACAGTACGCCGCTGGAAGGTTGATGGACCGAATGGCAAAGCATTACGCCGCTGGAAGGTTGGTGGACCGAAAGGCAAAACAATACGCCGCTGGAAGGTTGGTGGACCGAGTGGCAAAACAATACGCCGCTGGACGGATTTTGGACCGAGTGGCAAATCACTACGCCGCTGGACGGATTTTGGACCGAGTGGCAAAGCAATACGCCGCTGGAAGGTTGGTGGACCGAGTGGCAAAGCAATACGCCGCTGGAAGGTTGGTGGACCGAAAGGCGAAACAATACGCCGCTGGACGGTTGGTGGACCGAAAGGCAAAACAATACGCCGCTGGAAGGTTGGTGGACCGAGTGGCAAAACAATACGCCGCTGGACGGATTTTGGACCGAGTGGCAAAGCAATACGCCGCTGGACGGATTTTGGACCGAGTGGCAAAGCAATACGCCGCTGGAAGGTTGGTGGACCGAGTGGCAAAGCAAAACGCCGCTGGAAGGTTGGTGGACCGAGTGGCAAAACAATACGCCGCTGGACGGATTTTGGACCGAGTGGCAAAGCAATACGCCGCTGGACGGATTTTGGACCGAGTGGCAAAGCAATACGCCGCTGGAAGGTTGGTGGACCGAGTGGCAAAGCAAAACGCCGCTGGAAGGTTGGTGGACCGAGTGGCAAAACAATACGCCGCTGGACGGATTTTGGACCGAGTGGCAAATCACTACGCCGCTGGACGGATTTTGGACCGAGTGGCATAGCAACACGCCGCTGGACGGATTTTGGACCGAGTGGCAAATCAATACGCCGCTGGGCGGAATTTGGACCGAAAGGCAAAACAATACGCCGCTGGGCGGAGTTTGGACCGAAAGGCAAAACAATACGCCGCTGGAAGGTTGGTGGACCGAGTTGCAAAGCAGCACGCCGCTGGCCGGATTTTGGACCGAGTGGCAAAACATTACGCCGCTGAACGGATTTTGGACCGAGTGGCAAAGCAATACGCCGCTGGACGGATTTTGGACCGAGTGGCAAAGCAATACGCCGCTGGAAGGTTGGTGGACCGAGTGGCAAAGCAAAACGCCGCTGGAAGGTTGGTGGACCGAGTGGCAAAACAATACGCCGCTGGACGGATTTTGGACCGAGTGGCAAATCACTACGCCGCTGGACGGATTTTGGACCGAGTGGCAAAGCAATACGCCGCTGGAAGGTTGGAGGACCGAGTGGCAAAACAATACGCCGCTGGACGGATTTTGGACCGAGTGGCAAAACAATACGCCGCTGGAAGGTTGGTGGACCGAGTGGCATAGCAATACGCCGCTGGAAGGTTGGTGGACCGAGTGGCAAAACAATACGCCGCTGGACGGTTGGTGGACCGAAAGGCAAAACAATTCGCCGCTGGACGGATTTTGGACCGAGTGGCAAAACAATACGCCGCTGGAAGTTTGGTGGACTGAAAGGCAAAACAATACGCCGCTGGAAGGTTGGTGGACCGAATGGCAAAGCAATACGCCGCTGGAAGGTTTTTGGACCGAATGGCAAAACAATACCCCGCTGGAAGGTTGGTGGACCGAAAGGCAAAACAATACGCCGCTGGAAGGTTGGTGGACCGAATGGCAAAGCAATACGCCGCTGGAAGGTTGGTGGACCGAAAGGCAAAACAATACGCCGCTGGAAGGTTGGTGGACCGAGTGGCATAGCAATACGCCGCTGGAAGGTTGGTGGACCGAATGGCAAAGCAATACGCCGCTGGAAGGTTGGTGGACCGAGTGGCACAGCAACACGCCGCTGGACGGATTTTTAACCGAGTGGCAAATCAATACGCCGCTGGGCGGAATTTGGACCGAAAGGCAAAACAATACGCCGCTGGGCGGAATTTGGACCGAAAGGCAAAACAATACGCCGCTGGAAGGTTGGTGGACCGAGTGGCAAAGCAGCACGCCGCTGGACGGATTTTGGACCGAGTGGCAAAACATTACGCCGCTGAACGGATTTTGGACCGAATGGCAAAGCAATACGCCGCTGGACGGATTTTGGACCGAGTGGCAAAGCAATACGCCGCTGGAAGGTTGGTGGACCGAGTGGCAAAACAATACGCCGCTGGAGGGATTTTGGACCGAGTGGCAAATCACTACGCCGCTGGACGGATTTTGGACCGAGTGGCAAAGCAATACGCCGCTGGAAGGTTGGTGGACCGAGTGGCAAAACAATACGCCGCTGGACGGATTTTGGACCGAGTGGCAAAACAATACGCCGCTGGAAGGTTGGTGGACCGAATGGCAAAGCAATACGCCGCTGGAAGGTTGGTGGACCGAATGGCAAAGCAATACGCCGCTGGAAGGTTTTTGGACCGAATGGCAAAACAATACCCCGCTGGAAGGTTGGTGGACCGAAAGGCAAAACAATACGCCGCTGGAAGGTTGGTGGACCGAGTGGCAAAACAATACGCCGCTGGACGGATTTTGGACCGAGTGGCAAATCACTACGCCGCTGGACGGATTTTGGACCGAGTGGCAAAGCAATACGCCGCTGGAAGGTTGGTGGACCGAGTGGCAAAGCAATACGCCGCTGGAAGGTTGGTGGACCGAAAGGCGAAACAATACGCCGCTGGAAGGTTGGTGGACCGAATGGCAAAGCAATACGCCGCTGGAAGGTTTTTGGACCGAATGGCAAAACAATACCCCGCTGGAAGGTTGGTGGACCGAAAGGCAAAACAATACGCCGCTGGAAGGTTGATGGACCGAATGGCAAAGCATTACGCCGCTGGAAGGTTGGTGGACCGAAAGGCAAAACAATACGCCGCTGGAAGGTTGGTGGACCGAGTGGCATAGCAATACACCGCTGGAAGGTTGGTGGACCGAATGGCAAAACAATACGCCGCTGGAAGGTTGGTGGACCGAATGGCAAAACAATACGCCACTGGACGGATTTTTGGCCGAGTGGCAAAACAATACACCGCTGGACGGATTTTGGACCGAGTGGCAAAACAATACGCCGCTGGAATGTTGGTGGACCGAATGGCAAACAATACGCCGCTGGAAGGTTGGTGGACCGAGTGGCATAGCAACACGCCGCTGGACGGATTTTGGACCGAGTGGCAAATCAATACGCCGCTGGGCGGAATTTGGACCGAAAGGCAAAACAATACGCCGCTGGAAGGTTGGTGGACCGAGTGGCAAAGCAGCACGCCGCTGGCCGGATTTTGGACCGAGTGGCAAATCATTACGCCGCTGAACGGATTTTGGACCGAGTGGCAAAGCAATACGCCGCTGGACGGATTTTGGACCGAGTGGCAAAGCAATACGCCGCTGGAAGGTTGGTGGACCGAGTGGCAAAGCAATACGCCGCTGGAAGGTTGGTGGACCGAGTGGCAAAACAATACGCCGCTGGACGGATTTTGGACCGAGTGGCAAATCACTACGCCGCTGGACGGATTTTGGACCGAGTGGCAAAACAATACGCCGCTGGAAGGTTGGTGGACCGAGTGGCAAAACAATACGCCGCTGGACGGATTTTGGACCGAGTGGCAAAACAATACGCCGCTGGAAGTTTGGTGGACTGAAAGGCAAAACAATACGCCGCTGGAAGGTTGGTGGACCGAATGGCAAAGCAATACGCCGCTGGAAGGTTTTTGGACCGAATGGCAAAACAATACGCCGCTGGGCGGAATTTGGACCGAAAGGCAAAACAATACGCCGCTGGGCGGAATTTGGACCGAAAGGCAAAACAATACGCCGCTGGAAGGTTGGTGGACCGAGTTGCAAAGCAGCACGCCGCTGGACGGATTTTGGACCGAGTGGCAAAACATTACGCCGCTGAACGGATTTTGGACCGAGTGGCAAAGCAATACGCCGCTGGACGGATTTTGGACCGAGTGGCAAAGCAATACGCCGCTGGAAGGTTGGTGGACCGAGTGGCAAAGCAATACGCCGCTGGAAGGTTGGTGGACCGAGTGGCAAAACAATACGCCGCTGGACGGATTTTGGACCGAGTGGCAAATCACTACGCCGCTGGACGGATTTTGGACCGAGTGGCAAAGCAATACGCCGCTGGAAGGTTGGAGGACCGAGTGGCAAAACAATACGCCGCTGGACGGATTTTGGACCGAGTGGCAAAACAATACGCCGCTGGAAGGTTGGTGGACCGAGTGGCATAGCAATACGCCGCTGGAAGGTTGGTGGACCGAGTGGCAAAACAATACGCCGCTGGACGGTTGGTGGACCGAAAGGCAAAACAATTCGCCGCTGGACGGATTTTGGACCGAGTGGCAAAACAATACGCCGCTGGAAGTTTGGTGGACTGAAAGGCAAAACAATACGCCGCTGGAAGGTTGGTGGACCGAATGGCAAAGCAATACGCCGCTGGAAGGTTTTTGGACCGAATGGCAAAACAATACCCCGCTGGAAGGTTGGTGGACCGAAAGGCAAAACAATACGCCGCTGGAAGGTTGGTGGACCGAATGGCAAAGCAATACGCCGCTGGAAGGTTGGTGGACCGAAAGGCAAAACAATACGCCGCTGGAAGGTTGGTGGACCGAGTGGCATAGCAATACGCCGCTGGAAGGTTGGTGGACCGAAAGGCAAAACAATACGCCGCTGGAAGGTTGGTGGACCGAGTGGCATAGCAATACGCCGCTGGAAGGTTGGTGGACCGAGTGGCAAAACATTACGCCGCTGGACGGATTTTGGACCGAGTGGCAAAACAATACGCCGCTGGAAGGTTGGTGGACCGAATGGCAAAGCAATACGCCGCTGGACGGATTTTGGACCGAGTGGCAAAGCTATACGCCGCTGGAAGGTTGGTGGACCGAATGGAAAGCAATACGCCGCTGGACGGATTTTGGACCGAGTGGCAAAACAATACGCCGCTGGAAGGATGGTGGACCGAATGGCAAAGCAATACGCCGCTGGACGGATTTTGGACCGAGTGGCAAAGCTATACGCCGCTGGAAGGTTGGTGGACCGAATGGCAAAGCAATACGCCGCTGGACGGATTTTGGACCGAGTGGCAAAACTATACGCCGCTGGAAGGTTGGTGGACCGAAAGGCAAAACAATACGCCGCTGGAAGGTTGGATGACCACAGGCAAAACAATACGCCGCTGGACGGATTTTGGACCGAGTGGCAAAACAATACCCCGCTGGACGGATTTTGGACCGAGTGGCAAAACAATACGCCGCTGGAAGGTTGGTGGAGCGAAAGGCAAACCAATACGCCGCTGGATGGTTGGTGGACCACAGGCAAAACAATACGCCGCTGGACGGATTTTGGACCGAGTGGCAAAACAATACGCCGCTGGAAGGTTGGTGGAGCGAAAGGCAAACCAATACGAAGCTGGATGGTTGGTGGACCACAGGCAAAACAATACGCCGCTGGACGGATTTTGGACCGAGTGGCAAAACAATACGCCGCTGGACGGATTTTGGACCGAGTGGCAAAGCTATACGCCGCTGGAAGGTTGGTGGACCGAATGGAAAGCAATACGCCACTGGACGGATTTTGGACCGAGTGGCAAAACAATACGCCGCTGGAAGGTTGGTGGACCGAAAGGCAAACCAATACGCCGCTGGAACATTGGTGGACCACAGGCAAAACAATACGCCGCTGGAAGGTTGGTGGACCGAATGGCAAAGCAATACGCCGCTGGACGGATTTTGGACCGAGTGGCAAAGCTATACGCCGCTGGAAGGTTGGTGGACCGAATGGAAAGCAATACGCCGCTGGACGGATTTTGGACCGAGTGGCAAAACAATACGCCGCTGGACGGATTTTGGACCGAGTGGCAAATCAATACGCCGCTGGACGGATTTTGGACCGAGTGGCAAAGCAATACGCCGCTGGAAGGTTGGTGGACCAAATGGAAAGCAATACGCCGCTGGACGGATTTTGGACCGAGTGGCAAAACAATACGTCGCTGGAAGGTTGGTGGACCGAAAGGCAAACCAATACGCCGCTGGAAGGTTGGTGGACCGAAAGGCAAAGCAATACGCCGCTGGAAGGTTGGTGGACCGAATGGCAAAGCAATACGCCGCTGGAAGGTTGGTGGACCACAGGCAAAACAATACGCTGTTGGACGGATTTTGGACCGAGTGGCAAAGCAATACGCCGCTGGAAGGTTGGTGGACCGAATGGAAAGCAATACGCCGCTGGACGGATTTTGGACCGAGTGGCAAAACAATACGCCGCTGGACGGATTTTGGACCGAGTGGCAAAGCAATACGCCGCTGCAAGGTTGGTGGACCGAATGGCAAAACAATACGCCGCTGGACGGATTTTGGACCGAGTGGCAAAGCAATACGCCGCTGGAAGGTTGGTGGACCGAATGGAAATCAATACGCTGCTGGACGGATTTTGGACCGAGTGGCAAAACAATACGCCGCTGGAAGGTTGGTGGACCGAAAGGCAAACCAATACGCCGCTGGAAGGTTGGTGGACCACAGGCAAAACAATACGCCGCTGGACGGATTTTGGACCGAGTGGCAAAACAATACGCCGCTGGAAGGTTGGTGGACCGAAAGGCAAACCAATACGCCGCTGGAAGGTTGGTGGACCACAGGCAAAACAATACGCCGCTGGACGGATTTTGGACCGAGTGGCAAAACATTACGCCGCTGGAAGGTTGGTGGACCGAATGGCAAAGCAATACGCCGCTGGACGGATTTTGGACCGAGTGGCAAAGCAATACGCCGCTGGAAGGTTGGTGGACCGAATGGAAAGCAATACGCCGCTGGACGGATTTTGGACTGAGTGGCAAAACAATACGCCGCTGGAAGGTTGGTGTACCGAATGGAAAGCAATACGCCCTGGACGGATTTTGGACCGAGTGGCAAAACAATACGCCGCTGGAAGGTTGGTGGACCGAATGGAAAGCAATACGCCGCTGGACGGATTTTGGACTGAGTGGCAAAACAATACGCCGCTGGAAGGTTGGTGTACCGAATGGAAAGCAATACGCCGCTGGACGGATTTTGGACTGAGTGGCAAAACAATACGCCGCTGGAAGGTTGGTGTACCGAATGGAAAGCAATACGCCCTGGACGGATTTTGGACCGAGTGGCAAAACAATACGCCGCTGGACGGATTTTGGACCGAGTGGCAAAGCAATACGCCGCTGGAAGGTTGGTGGACCGAAAGGCAAAACAATACGCCGCTGGAAGGTTGGTGGACCGAATGGCAAAGCAATACGCCGCTGGAAGGTTCTTGGACCGAATGGCAAAACAATACGCCGCTGGAAGGTTGGTGGACCGAGTGGCAAAACATTACGCCGCTGGACGGATTTTGGACCGAGTGGCAAAACAATACGCCGCTGGAAGGTTGGTGGACCGAATGGCAAAGCAATACGCCGCTGGAAGGTTGGTGGACCGAATGGCAAAGCAATACGCCGCTGGAAGGTTGGTGGACCGAATGGCAAAACAATACGCCGCTGGAAGGTTGGTGGACCGAAAGGCAAAACAATACGCCGCTGGAAGGTTGGTGGACCGAATGGCAAAGCAATACGCCGCTGGAAGGTTGGTGGACCGAAAGGCAAAACAATACGCCGCTGGAAGGTTGGTGGACCGAGTGGCATAGCAATACGCCGCTGGAAGGTTGGTGGACCGAGTGGCAAAACAATACGCCGCTGGACGGATTTTGGACCGAGTGGCAAAACAATACGCCGCTGGAAGGTTGGTGGACCGAATGGCAAAACAATACGCCGCTGGAAGGTTGGTGGACCGAATGGCAAAGCAATACGCCGCTGGAAGGTTGGTGGACCGAGTGGCAAAGCAATACGCCGCTGGAAGGTTGGTGGAACGAGTGGCAAAACAATACGCCGCTGGAACGTTGGTGGACCGAAAGGCAAAACAATACGCCCCTGGACGGATTTTGGACCGAGTGGCAAATCAATACGCCGCTGGAAGGTTGGTGGACCGAGTGGCATAGCAATACGCCGCTGGAAGGTTGGTGGACCGAAAGGCAAAGCAGTACGCCGCTGGAAGGTTGGTGGACCGAAAGGCAAAGCAGTACGCCGCTGGAAGGTTGGTGGACCGAAAGTCAAAACAATACGCCGCTGGACGGTTGGTGGACCGAGTGGCAAAACAATACGCCGCTGGGCGGAATTTGGAACGAAAGGCAAAACAATACGCCGCTGGAAGGTTGGTGGACCGAGTGGCAAAGCAGCACGCCGCTGGACGGATTTTGGACCGAGTGGCAAAACATTACGCCGCTGAACGGATTTTGGACCGAGTGGCAAAACAATACGCCGCTGGAAGGTTGGTGGACTGAATGGCAAAACAATACGCCGTTGGACGGATTTTGGACCGAGTGGCAAAACAATACGCCGCTGGAAGGTTGGTGGACCGAATGGCAAAACAATACCCCGCTGGAAGGTTGGTGGACCGAAAGGCAAAACAATACGCCGCTGGAAGGTTGGTGGACCGAATGGCAAACCAATACGCCGCTGGAAGGTTGGTGGACCGAAAGGCAAAACAATACGCCCCTGGAAGGTTGGGGGACCGAGTGGCATAGCAATACGCCGCTGGAAGGTTGGTGGACCGAGTGGCAAAACAATACGCCGCTGGACGGATTTTGGACCGAGTGGCAAAACAATACGCCGCTGGAAGGTTGGTGGACCGAATGGCAAAGCAATACGCCGCTGGAAGGTTCTTGGACCGAATGGCAAAACAATACCCCGCTGGAAGGTTGGTGGACCGAAAGGCAAAACAATACGCCGCTGGAAGGTTGGTGGACCGAGTGGCAAAACAATACGCCGCTGGAAGGTTGGTGGACCGAGTGGCAAAGCAGCACGCCGCTGGGCGGAATTTGGACCGAAAGGCAAAACAATACGCCGCTGGGCGGAATTTGGACCGAGTGGCAAAACAATACGCCGCTGGAAGGTTGGTGGACCGAATGGCAAAACAATACGCCGCTGGAAGGTTGGTGGACCGAATGGCAAAGCAATACGCCGCTGGAAGGTTGGTGGACCGAATGGCAAAGCAATACGCCGCTGGAAGGTTGGTGGACCGAATGGCAAAACAATACGCCGCTGGAAGGTTGGTGGACCGAGTGGCATAGCAACACGCCGCTGGACGGATTTTTAACCGAGTGGCAAAGCAATACGCCGCTGGGCGGAATTTGGACCGAAAGGCAAAACAATACGCCGCTGGGCGGAATTTGGACCGAAAGGCAAAACAATACGCCGCTGGAAGGTTGGTGGACCGAGTGGCAAAGCAGCACGCCGCTGGACGGATTTTGGACCGAGTGGCAAAACATTACGCCGCTGAACGGATTTTGGACCGAGTGGCAAAGCAATACGCCGCTGGACGGATTTTGGACCGAGTGGCAAAACAATACGCCGCTGGAAGGTTGGTGGACCGAGTGGCAAAACAATACGCCGCTGGAGGGATTTTGGACCGAGTGGCAAAACAATACGCCGCTGGAAGGTTGGTGGACCGAGTGGCATAGCAATACGCCGCTGGAAGGTTGGTGGACCGAGTGGCAAAACATTACGCCGCTGGACGGATTTTGGACCGAGTGGCAAAACAATACGCCGCTGGGCGGAATTTGGACCGAAAGGCAAAACAATACGCCGCTGGAAGGTTGGTGGACCGAGTGGCAAAGCAGCACGCCGCTGGACGGATTTTGGACCGAGTGGCAAAACATTACGCCGCTGAACGGATTTTGGACCGAGTGGCAAAGCAATACGCCGCTGGACGGATTTTGGACCGAGTGGCAAAGCAATACGCCGCTGGAAGGTTGGTGGACCGAGTGGCAAAGCAATACGCCGCTGGAAGGTTGGTGGACCGAGTGGCAAAACAATACGCCGCTGGAGGGATTTTGGACCGAGTGGCAAAACAATACGCCGCTGGAAGGTTGGTGGACCGAGTGGCATAGCAATACGCCGCTGGAAGGTTGGTGGACCGAGTGGCAAAACATTACGCCGCTGGACGGATTTTGGACCGAGTGGCAAAACAATACGCCGCTGGGCGGAATTTGGACCGAAAGGCAAAACAATACGCCGCTGGAAGGTTGGTGGACCGAGTGGCAAAGCAGCACGCCGCTGGACGGATTTTGGACCGAGTGGCAAAACATTACGCCGCTGAACGGATTTTGGACCGAGTGGCAAAGCAATACGCCGCTGGACGGATTTTGGACCGAGTGGCAAAACAATACGCCGCTGGGCGGAATTTGGACCGAAAGGCAAAACAATACGCCGCTGGAAGGTTGGTGGACCGAGTGGCAAAGCAGCACGCCGCTGGACGGATTTTGGACCGAGTGGCAAAACATTACGCCGCTGAACGGATTTTGGACCGAGTGGCAAAGCAATACGCCGCTGGACGGATTTTGGACCGAGTGGCAAAGCAATACGCCGCTGGAAGGTTGGTGGACCGAGTGGCAAAGCAATACGCCGCTGGAAGGTTGGTGGACCGAGTGGCAAATCAATACGCCGCTGGAGGGATTTTGGACCGAGTGGCAAAACAATACGCCGCTGGAAGGTTGGTGGACCGAGTGGCATAGCAATACGCCGCTGGAAGGTTGGTGGACCGAGTGGCAAAACATTACGCCGCTGGACGGATTTTGGACCGAGTGGCAAAACAATACGCCGCTGGGCGGAATTTGGACCGAAAGGCAAAACAATACGCCGCTGGAAGGTTGGTGGACCGAGTGGCAAAGCAGCACGCCGCTGGACGGATTTTGGACCGAGTGGCAAAACATTACGCCGCTGAACGGATTTTGGACCGAGTGGCAAAGCAATACGCCGCTGGACGGATTTTGGACCGAGTGGCAAAGCAATACGCCGCTGGAAGGTTGGTGGACCGAGTGGCAAAGCAATACGCCGCTGGAAGGTTGGTGGACCGAGTGGCAAAACAATACGCCGCTGGAGGGATTTTGGACCGAGTGGCAAATCACTACGCCGCTGGACGGATTTTGGACCGAGTGGCAAAGCAATACGCCGCTGGAAGGTTGGTGGACCGAGTGGCAAAACAATACGCCGCTGGAAGGTTGGTGGACCGAGTGGCAAAGTAGCACGCCGCTGGACGGATTTTGGACCGAGTGGCAAAGCAATACGCCGCTGGAAGGATGGTGGACCGAGTGGCAAAGCAATACGCCGCTGGACGGATTTTGGACCGAGTGGCAAAACAATACGCCGCTGGAAGGTTGGTGGACCGAGTGGCAAAGTAGCACGCCGCTGGACGGATTTTGGACCGAGTGGCAAAGCAATACGCCGCTGGAAGGTTGGTGGACCGAGTGGCAAAGCAATACGCCGCTGGACGGATTTTGGACCGAGTGGCAAAGCAATACGCCGCTGGAAGGTTGGTGGACCGAGTGGCAAAACACTACGCCGCTGGACGGATTTTGGACCGAGTGGCAAAACAATACGCCGCTGGAAGGTTGGTGGACCGAATGGCAAAGCAATACCCCGCTGGATGGTTGGTGGACCGAATTGCAAAACAATACGCCGCTGGAAGGTTGGTGGACCGAAAGGCAAAACAATACGCCGCTGGAAGGTTGGTGGACCGAGTGGCATAGCAATACGCCGCTGGAAGGTTGGTGGACCGAGTGGCAAAACAATACGCCGCTGGACGGATTTTGGACCGAGTGGCAAAACAATACGCCGCTGGAAGGTTGGTGGACCGAGTGGCAAAGCAATACGCCGCTGGACGGATTTTGGACCGAGTGGCAAAGCAATACGCCGCTGGAAGGTTGGTGGACCGAGTGGCAAAACACTACGCCGCTGGACGGATTTTGGACCGAGTGGCAAAACAATACGCCGCTGGAAGGTTGGTGGACCGAATGGCAAAGCAATACCCCGCTGGATGGTTGGTGGACCGAATTGCAAAACAATACGCCGCTGGAAGGTTGGTGGACCGAAAGGCAAAACAATACGCCGCTGGAAGGTTGGTGGACCGAGTGGCATAGCAATACGCCGCTGGAAGGTTGGTGGACCGAGTGGCAAAACAATACGCCGCTGGACGGATTTTGGACCGAGTGGCAAAACAATACGCCGCTGGAAGGTTGGTGGACCGAATGGCAAAGCAATACGCCGCTGGAAGGTTGGTGGACCGAATGGCAAAACGATACGCCGCTGGAAGGTTGGTGGACCGAAAGGCAAAACAATACGCCGCTGGAAGGTTGGTGGACCGAATGGCAAAGCAATACGCCGCTGGAAGGTTGGTGGACCGAAAGGCAAAACAATACGCCGCTGGAAGGTTGGTGGACCGAATGGCAAAGCAATACGCCGCTGGAAGATTTTTGGACCGAATGGCAAAACAATACCCCGCTGGAAGGTTGGTGGACCGAAAGGCAAAACAATACGCCGCTGGAAGGTTGGTGGACCGAATGGCAAAGCAATACGCCGCTGGAAGGTTGGTGGACCGAAAGGCAAAACAATACGCCGCTGGAAGGTTGGTGGACCGAATGGCAAAGCAATACGCCGCTGGACGGATTTTGGACCGAGTGGCAAAGCAATACGCCGCTGGAAGGTTGGTGGACCGAAAGGCAAAACAATACGCCGCTGGAAGGTTGGTGGACCGAATGGCAAAGCAATACGCCGCTGGAAGGTTGGTGGACCGAGTGGCAAAACAATACGCCGCTGGACGGATTTTGGACCGAGTGGCAAAACAATACGCCGCTGGAAGGTTGGTGGACCGAATGGCAAAACAATACGCCGCTGGAAGGTTGGTGGACCGAATGGCAAAACAATACCCCGCTGGAAGGTTGGTGGACCGAAAGGCAAAACAATACGCCGCTGGAAGGTTGGTGGACCGAATGGCAAAGCAATACGCCGCTGGAAGGTTGGTGTACCGAAAGGCAAAACAATACGCCGCTGGAAGGTTGGTGGACCGAGTGGCATAGCAATACGCCGCTGGAAGGTTGGTGGACCGAGTGGCAAAACAATACGCCGCTGGACGGATTTTGGACCGAGTGGCAAAGCAATACGCCGCTGGAAGGTTGGTGGACCGAGTGGCAAAACAATACGCCGCTGGACGGATTTTGGACCGAGTGGCAAAACAATACGCCGCTGGAAGGTTTGTGGACCGAATGGCAAAGCAATACGCCGCTGGACGGATTTTGGACCGAGTGGCAAAACAATACGCCGCTGGAAGGTTGGTGGACCGAAAGGCAAAACAATTCGCCGCTGGGCGGATTTTGGACCGAGTGGCAAAACAATACGCCGCTGGAAGGTTGGTGGACCGAATGGCAAAGCAATACGCCGCTGGACGGATTTTGGACCGAGTGGCAAAGCAATACGCCGCTGGAAGGTTGGTGGACCGAAAGGCAAAACAATACGCCGCTGGAAGGTTGGTGGACCGAATGGCAAAGCAATACGCCGCTGGAAGGTTGGTGGACCGAGTGGCAAAGCAATACGCCGCTGGAAGGTTGGTGGACCGAAAGGCAAAACAATACGCCGCTGGACGGATTTTGGACCGAGTGGCAAAACAATACGCCGCTGGAAGGTTGGTGGACCGAATGGCAAAGCAATAGGCCGCTGGAAGGTTGGTGGACCGAATGGCAAAGCAATACGCCGCTGGAAGGTTGGTGGACCGAAAGGCAAAACAATACGCCGCTGGAAGGTTGGTGGACCGAATGGCAAAACAATACGCCGCTGGAAGGTTGGTGGACCGAAAGGCAAAACAATACGCCGCTGGAAGGTTGGTGGACCGAATGGCAAACCAATACGCCGCTGGAAGGTTTTTGGACCGAATGGCAAAACAATACCCCGCTGGAAGGTTGGTGGACCGAAAGGCAAAACAATACGCCGCTGGAAGGTTGGTGGACCGAATGGCAAAGCAATACGCCGCTGGAAGGTTGGTGGACCGAAAGGCAAAACAATACGCCGCTGGAAGGTTGGTGGACCGAGTGGCATAGCAATACGCCGCTGGAAGGTTGGTGGACCGAGTGGCAAAACAATACGCCGCTGGACGGATTTTGGACCGAGTGGCAAAACAATACGCCGCTGGAAGGTTGGTGGACCGAATGGCAAAGCAATACGCCGCTGGAAGGTTGGTGGACCGAATGGCAAAACAATACGCCGCTGGAAGGTTGGTGGACCGAAAGGCAAAACAATACGCCGCTGGAAGGTTGGTGGACCGAATGGCAAAGCAATACGCCGCTGGAAGGTTGGTGGACCGAAAGGCAAAACAATACGCCGCTGGAAGGTTGGTGGACCGAGTGGCATAGCAATACGCCGCTGGAAGGTTGGTGGACCGAGTGGCAAAACAATACGCCGCTGGACGGATTTTGGACCGAGTGGCAAAACAATACGCCGCTGGAAGGTTGGTGGACCGAATGGCAAAACAATACGCCGCTGGAAGGTTGGTGGACCGAATGGCAAAGCAATACGCCGCTGGAAGGTTGGTGGACCGAGTGGTAAAGCATTACGCCGCTGGAAGGTTGGTGGACCGAGTGGCAAAACAATACGCCGCTGGAAGGTTGGTGGACCGAGTGGCATAGCAACACGCCGCTGGACGGATTTTGGACCGAGTGGCAAAGCAGCACGCCGCTGGACGGATTTTGGACCGAGTGGCAAAACAATACGCCGCTGAACGGATTTTGGACCGAGTGGCAAAACAATACGCCGCTGGAAGGTTGGTGGACCGAAAGGCAAAGCAATACGCCGCTGGAAGGTTGGTGGACCGAATGGCAAAACAATACGCCGCTGGAAGGTTGGTGGACCACAGGCAAAACAATACGCCGCTGGACGGATTTTGGACCGAGTGGCAAAACAATACGCCGCTGGAAGGTTGGTGGACCGAATGGCAAAGCAATACGCCGCTGGACGGATTTTGGACCGAGTGGCAAAACAATATGCCGCTGGAAGGTTGGTGGACCGAAAGGCAAACCAATACGCCGCTGGAAGGTTGGTGGACCACAGGCAAAACAATACGCCGCTGGACGGATTTTGGACCGAGTGGCAAAACAATACGCCGCTGGAAGGTTGGTGGACCGAATGGCAAAGCAATACGCCGCTGGACGGATTTTGGACCGAGTGGCAAAGCAATACGCCGCTGGAAGGTTGGTGGACCGAAAGGCAAGGCAATACGCCGCTGGAAGGTTGGTGGACCGAATGGCAAAGCAATACGCCGCTGGAAGGTTGGTGGACCACAGGCAAAACAATACGCCGCTGGACAGATTTTGGACCGAGTGGCAAATCACTACGCCGCTGGACGGATTTTGGACCGAGTGGCAAAGCAATACGCCGCTGGAAGGTTGGTGGACCGAATGGAAAGCAATACGCCGCTGGACGGATTTTGGACCGAGTGGCAAATCAATACGCCGCTGGAAGGTTGGTCGACCGAATGGAAATCAATACGCCGCTGGACGGATTTTGGACCGAGTGGCAAAACAATACGCCGCTGGAAGGTTGGTGGACCGAAAGGCAAACCAATACGCCGCTGGACGGATTTTGGACCGAGTGGCAAAGCAATACGCCGCTGGAAGGTTGGTGGACCGAAAGGCAAAGCAATACGCCGCTGGAAGGTTGGTGGACCGAGTGGCAAAGCAATACGCCGCTGGAAGGTTGGTGGACCGAATGGAAAGCAATACGCCGCTGGACGGATTTTGGACCGAGTGGCAAAACAATACGCCGCTGGAAGGTAGGTGGACCAAAAGGCAAACCAATACGCCGCTGGAAGGTTGGATGACCACAGGCAAAACAATACGCCGCTGGACGGATTTTGGACCGAGTGGCAAAACAATACGCCGCTGGACGGAATTTGGACCGAGTGGCAAAGCAATACGCCGCTGGAAGGTTGGTGGACCGAATGGAAATCAATACACCGCTGGACGGATTTTGGACCGAGTGGCAAAACAATACGCCGCTGGAAGGTTGGTGGATCGAAAGGCAACCCAATACGCCGCTGGAAGGTTGGTGGACCACAGGCAAAACAATACGCCGCTGGACGGATTTTGGACCGAGTGGCAAAACAATACGCCGCTGGAAGGTTGGTGGACCGAAAGGCAAACCAATACGCCGCTGGAAGGTTGGTGGACCACAGGCAAAACAATACGCCGCTGGACGGATTTTGGACCGAATGGCAAAACATTACGCCGCTGGAAGGTTGGTGGACCGAATGGCAAAGCAATACGCCGCTGGACGGATTTTGGACCGAGTGGCAAAGCAATACGCCGCTGGAAGGTTGGTGGACCGAATGGAAAGCAATACGCCGCTGGACGGATTTTGGACTGAGTGGCAAAACAATACGCCGCTGGAAGGTTGGTGGACCGAATGGAAAGCAATACGCCCTGGACGGATTTTGGACCGAGTGGCAAAACAATACGCCGCTGGAAGGTTGGTGGACCGAAAGGCAAATCAATACGCCGCTGGAAGGTTGGTGGACCACAGACAAAACAATACGCCGCTGGACGGATTTTGGACCGAGTGGCAAAACAATACGCCGCTGGACGGATTTTGGACCGAGTGGCAAAGCAATACGCCGCTGGACGGATTTTGGAACGAGTGGCAAAGCAATACGCCGCTGGAAGGTTGGTGGACCGAATGGCAAAGCAATACGCCGCTGGACGGATTTTGGACCGAGTGGCAAAGCAATACGCCGCTGGAAGGTTGGTGGACCGAAAGGCAAAGCAATACGCCGCTGGAAGGTTGGTGGACCGAATGGCAAAGCAATACGCCGCTGGAAGGTTGGTGGACCACAGGCAAAACAATACGCCGCTGGACGGATTTTGGACCGAGTGGCAAATCACTACGCCGCTGGACGGATTTTGGACCGAGTGGGAAAGCAATACGCCGCTGGAAGGTTGGTGGACCGAATGGAAATCAATACGCCGCTGGACGGATTTTGGACCGAGTGGCAAATCAATACGCCGCAGGACGGATTTTGGACCGAGTGGCAAAGCAATACGCCGCTGGAAGGTTGGTGGACCGAAAGGCAAAGCAATACGCCGCTGGACGGATTTTGGACCGAGTGGCAAAACAATACGCCGCTGGACGGATTTTGGACCGAGTGGCAAAACAATACGCCGCTGGAAGGTTGGTGGACCGAATGGCAAAGCAATACGCCGCCGGTCGGATTTTGGACCGAGTGGCAAAACAATACGCCGCTGGACGGATTTTGGACCGAGTGGAAAAACAATACGCCGCTGGAAGGTTGGTGGACCGAAAGGCAAAGCAATACGCCGCTGGAAGGTTGGTGGACCGAATGGCAAAACAATACGCCGCTGGAAGGTTGGTGGACCACAGGCAAAACAATACGCCGCTGGACGGATTTTGGACCGAGTGGCAAAACAATACGCCGCTGGACGGATTTTGGACCGAGTGGCAAAACAATACGCCGCTGGAAGGTTGGTGGACCGAATGGCAAAGCAATACGCCGCTGGACGGATTTTGGACCGAGTGGCAAAACAATATGCCGCTGGAAGGTTGGTGGACCGAAAGGCAAACCAATACGCCGCTGGAAGGTTGGTGGACCACACGCAAAACAATACGCCGCTGGACGGATTTTGGACCGAGTGGCAAAACAATACGCCGCTGGAAGGTTGGTGGACCGAATGGCAAAGCAATACGCCGCTGGACGGATTTTGGACCGAGTGGCAAAGCAATACGCCGCTGGAAGGTTGGTGGACCGAAAGGCAAGGCAATACGCCGCTGGAAGGTTGGTGGACCGAATGGCAAAGCAATACGCCGCTGGAAGGTTGGTGGACCACAGGCAAAACAATACGCCGCTGGACAGATTTTGGACCGAGTGGCAAATCACTACGCCGCTGGACGGATTTTGGACCGAGTGGCAAAGCAATACGCCGCTGGAAGGTTGGTGGACCGAATGGAAAGCAATACGCCGCTGGACGGATTTTGGACCGAGTGGCAAATCAATACGCCGCTGGAAGGTTGGTCGACCGAATGGAAATCAATACGCCGCTGGACGGATTTTGGACCGAGTGGCAAAACAATACGCCGCTGGAAGGTTGGTGGACCGAAAGGCAAACCAATACGCCGCTGGACGGATTTTGGACCGAGTGGCAAAGCAATACGCCGCTGGAAGGTTGGTGGACCGAAAGGCAAAGCAATACGCCGCTGGAAGGTTGGTGGACCGAGTGGCAAAGCAATACGCCGCTGGAAGGTTGGTGGACCGAATGGAAAGCAATACGCCGCTGGACGGATTTTGGACCGAGTGGCAAAACAATACGCCGCTGGAAGGTAGGTGGACCAAAAGGCAAACCAATACGCCGCTGGAAGGTTGGATGACCACAGGCAAAACAATACGCCGCTGGACGGATTTTGGACCGAGTGGCAAAACAATACGCCGCTGGACGGAATTTGGACCGAGTGGCAAAGCAATACGCCGCTGGAAGGTTGGTGGACCGAATGGAAATCAATACACCGCTGGACGGATTTTGGACCGAGTGGCAAAACAATACGCCGCTGGAAGGTTGGTGGATCGAAAGGCAACCCAATACGCCGCTGGAAGGTTGGTGGACCACAGGCAAAACAATACGCCGCTGGACGGATTTTGGACCGAGTGGCAAAACAATACGCCGCTGGAAGGTTGGTGGACCGAAAGGCAAACCAATACGCCGCTGGAAGGTTGGTGGACCACAGGCAAAACAATACGCCGCTGGACGGATTTTGGACCGAATGGCAAAACATTACGCCGCTGGAAGGTTGGTGGACCGAATGGCAAAGCAATACGCCGCTGGACGGATTTTGGACCGAGTGGCAAAGCAATACGCCGCTGGAAGGTTGGTGGACCGAATGGAAAGCAATACGCCGCTGGACGGATTTTGGACTGAGTGGCAAAACAATACGCCGCTGGAAGGTTGGTGGACCGAATGGAAAGCAATACGCCCTGGACGGATTTTGGACCGAGTGGCAAAACAATACGCCGCTGGAAGGTTGGTGGACCGAAAGGCAAATCAATACGCCGCTGGAAGGTTGGTGGACCACAGACAAAACAATACGCCGCTGGACGGATTTTGGACCGAGTGGCAAAACAATACGCCGCTGGACGGATTTTGGACCGAGTGGCAAAGCAATACGCCGCTGGACGGATTTTGGAACGAGTGGCAAAGCAATACGCCGCTGGAAGGTTGGTGGACCGAATGGCAAAGCAATACGCCGCTGGACGGATTTTGGACCGAGTGGCAAAGCAATACGCCGCTGGAAGGTTGGTGGACCGAAAGGCAAAGCAATACGCCGCTGGAAGGTTGGTGGACCGAATGGCAAACCAATACGCCGCTGGAAGGTTGGTGGACCACAGGCAAACTAATACGCCGCTAGACGGATTTTGGACCCAGTGGCAAAGCAATACGCCGCTGGAAGGTTGGTGGACCGAATGGAAAGCAATACGCCGCTGGACGGATTTTGGACCGAGTGGCAAATCAATACGCCGCTGGAAGGTTGGTGGACCGAATGGAAAGCAATACGCCGCTGGACGGATTTTGGACCGAGTGGCAAAACAATACGCCGCTGGAAATTTGGTGGACCGAAAGGCAAACCAATACGCCGCTGGAAGGTTGGATGACCACAGACAAAACAATACGCCGCTGGACGGATTTTGGACCGAGTGGCAAATCACTACGCCGCTGGACGGATTTTGGACCGAGTGGGAAAGCAATACGCCGCTGGAAGGTTGGTGGACCGAATGGCAAAACAATACGCCGCTGGAAGGTTGGTGGACCACAGGCAAACTAATACGCCGCTAGACGGATTTTGGACCGAGTGGCAAAACAATACGCCGCTGGACGGATTTTGGACCGAGTGATAAAGCAATACGCCGCTGGAAGGTTGGTGGACCACAGGCAAACCAATACGCCGCTGGACGGATTTTGGACCGAGTGGCAAATGAATACGCCGCTGGACGGATTTTGGACCGAGTGGCAAAGCAATACGCCGCTGGAAGGTTGGTGGACCGAAAGGCAAAGCAATACGCCGCTGGAAGGTTGGTGGACCGAATGGAAAGCAATACGCCGCTGGACGGATTTTGGACCCAGTGGCAAACCAATACGCCGCTGGAAGGTTGGTGGACCGAAAGGCAAACCAATACGCCGCTGGAAGGTTGGATGACCACAGGCAAAACAATACGCCGCTGGACGGATTTTGGACCGAGCGGCAAAACAATACGCCGCTGGACGGAATTTGGACCGAGTGGCAAAGCAATACGCCGCTGGACGGATTTTGGACCGAGTGGCAAAACTATACGCCGCTGGAAGGTTGGTGGACCGAATGGCAAAGCAATACGCCGCTGGACGGATTTTGGACCGAGTGGCAAAACAATACGCCGCTGGAAGGTTGGTGGACCGAAAGGCAAACCAATACGCCGCTGGAAGGTTGGTGGACCGAATGGCAAACGAATACGCCGCTGGACGGATTTTGGACCGAGTGGCAAAGCAATACGCCGCTGGAAGGTTGGTGGACCGAATGGCAAACGAATACGCCGCTGGACGGATTTTGGACCGAGTGGCAAAACAATACGCCGCTGGACGGATTTTTAACCGAGTGGCAAATCTATACGCCGCTGGACGGATTTTGGGCCGAGTGGCAAAGCAATACGCCGCTGGGAGGTTGGTGGACCCAATGGAAAGCAATACGCCGCTGGACGGATTTTGGACCGAGTGGCAAAACAATACGCCGCTGGACGGATTTTGGACCGAGTGGCAAAACAATACGCCGCTGGAAGGTTGGTGGACCGAATGGCAAAGCAATACGCCGCCGGACGGATTTTGGACCAAGTGGCAAAGCAATACGCCGCTGGGAGGTTGGTGGACCCAATGGAAAGCAATACGCCGCTGGACGGATTTTGGACCGAGTGGCAAAACAATACGCCGCTGGACGGATTTTGGACCGAGTGGCAAAGCAATACGCCGCTGGACGGATTTTGGACCGAGTGGAAAAACAATACGCCGCTGGAAGGTTGGTGGACCGAAAGGCAAAGCAATACGCCGCTGGAAGGTTGGTGGACCGAATGGCAAAACAATACGCCGCTGGAAGGTTGGTGGACCACAGGCAAAACAATACGCCGCTGGACGGATTTTGGACCGAGTGGCAAAACAATACGCCGCTGGAAGGTTGGTGGACCGAAAGGCAAAGCAATACGCCGCTGGACGGATTTTGGACCGAGTGGCAAAGCAATACGCCGCTGGAAGGTTGGTGGACCGAATGGAAAACAATACGCCGCTGGACGGATTTTGGACCGAGTGGCAAAACAATACGCCGCTGGAAGGTTGGTGGACCGAAAAGCAAAGAAATATGCCGCTGGAAGGTTGGTGGACATTGCAGATCTTGGTGGTAGTAGCAAATACTCAAGCGAGGCCCTGCAGGACTGACGTGGAGAAGGGTTTCGTGTGAACAGCCGTTGCACACGAGTCAGTCGATCCTAAGCCCTAAGAGAAATCCTATGTAGATGAGGTGTCCTAAAACATATAACGATATGAATTAAGAAACACACCCGTCGGGCGAAAGGGAATCCGGTTCCTATTCCGGAACCCGGCAGCGGAACCGCATACCAATCGGGCCCTCGGTGAGAGAGTTCGTCGGGGTAACCCAAAATGACCTGGAGACGCCGTCGGGAGATCCGGGAAGAGTTTTCTTTTCTGTATAAGCGTTCGAGTTCCCTGGAAACCTCTAGCAGGGAGATAGGGTTTGGGACGCGAAGAGCACCGCAGTTGCGGCGGTGTCCGGATCTTCCCCTCGGACCTTGAAAATCCAGGAGAGGGCCACGTGGAGGTGTCGCGCCGGTTCGTACCCATATCTGCAGCAGGTCTCCAAGGTAAAGAGCCTCTAGTCGATAGATTAATGTAGGTAAGGGAAGTCGGCAAATTGGATCCGTAACTTCGGAATAAGGATTGGCTCTGAGGAGCGGGGCGTGTCGGGCTTGGTCGGGAAGTGGGTTTGGCCGACGTGCCGGGCCTGTGCGAGGTGAACGGACGCATTATTGCGAAACCGGGATCCGAGCTCGGTCCCGTGCCTTGGCCTCCCGCGGATCTTCCTTGCTGCGAGGCTTCCGTGACGGAATTCCGTCGTGGTCGTTCTCTTCGGCCGCCATTCAACGCTCAGCTCAGAACTGGCACGGACTAGGGGAATCCGACTGTCTAATTAAAACAAAGCATTGCGATGGCCCCCGCGGGTGTTGACGCAATGTGATTTCTGCCCAGTGCTCTGAATGTCAACGTGAAGAAATTCAAGAAAGCACGGGTAAACGGCGGGAGTAACTATGACTCTCTTAATATATTATCATATATATTATCGATGCTATAGCCTCAAGCTGGTCTGCCGCTCTCACGACCCTGTCTGGCGACCATAGCTATATGTCGCGGAATACCAACCACCGACATCAAACATCTGCTTATTGCTTGTACCTGGCTCCCAGCCGTCATTCTTTTGACCTCTTTATGCTGGGACCCAAACCACGTTTCCATCTACACTGGTTGGTAAAGCAATACGCCGCTGGTAGGAAGGGCACGGAGGCGGCAGGCCAGCTTAAGTCTCCGGGCGTGTTGGGGCTGGTCGTTTGAGGTGTCGGTACGCTCTGGTGCTACTAGTATCCGAGACCAAGTCCCCATAGGCGTAGCATGGGGCGATCTGTGACGTGTCGGGCCGGCTCGCCGGTACTAGGATCCGAGAAAGCCCCCAGCCATAGTTTAGCAAGCAGTCACCTCCATGTGGTTCCCGCTGTAAGTACCTCTGACCATCTTGAGGGAAACAAAGAACTGCCTCTGCGAGAGCGCCTCAAAGGGTTTCGGCCCAAGTGCCTAATCCCACGGAAGATGTGAGGCCAAAAACGGGATGGGCTATTTGGGGGACTATCGGCTGCTAATCTGATAGATCCCCCCACACGTAGACACAATGGACAGGCACAACAATGAAAGAGTTCCACGGCCGGGTTCTCGGATGGCCCGGCCACTGCGTGTGAGAGAGAGAGCGGGAGAGTCACCCGAGCGCAGTGGTGGTAGGCCTCTGGCCCATGAAGACTCCTCAACCCGGTCAGGCGGTGTCGGTTCCGCTACACCGGGTTTCGTCTGTGAGCACTGTGGCCGGAGCTTCACCACAAACATAGGTCGAGGTGTGCATATATCTAAAGCACACCCCGTCCGAGCCAACGACGCCATTGATGTCGAACGGGTGAAAGCCCGTTGGAGTGACGAGGAGGTGCGGCTGATGGCTAGGGCTGAGGCTACAGCGACCTTGGCCGGGGGTATCAGGTTCATGAACCAACATCTTCGTGACCTGTTCCCCCAAAGAACCGTGGAGGCTATCAAGGGTAGGAGGAGACTGGCCTCCTACCAGGCGATGGTCCGCGGTTTTTGCCAACAGGCTATCCCGGGTTCTCCGGGTAACGCTGATGACGGCAATGGGACCTCACTACCGGGTCCCTCGGCCACCAGCCCGCACATGCGCGTTCCCCATCCCAGTCCTGAGGTCCCGCAAGACGTTGCGGAGGGATTGAGGGCCGCGATCCGTGCGCTCATTGAGCGTACGGCGCGGTTCGAAACCTTCCAGGCTGGCCGCTTGCGTGATATAGCGCGGCGGGCCCTCGAAGGATCCGCGGTAACCGATGCCATCTCACGATGGCTAGGGGACGTGTTTCCGGAGAAGGTGATGGGGTCTCCACAGCGTAACTCCAGACGGAGATGGCGGAACCCTGACAGCGGGAGAGAGAGTAGGGCGGAGAAGCGCAGGCGGGAATTTGCAGAAATGCAAAAGTTGTACCGCAAAAACGCGCGTGCCTGCCTCAATAAGATTCTAGACGGGGACGTCGAAGGGAACCGTCCGTCCTCTGTCGAATTCGACGGTTACTGGCGCCCTCTTATGGAGAGCGTCAGTCCTGTCGATGGAGACATGACGGGCCTTCCTAGACGCACGTATAGCGTGAGGCATGAGTATACCGGTGGACCGATCTCTCGGGGCATACACCTCGAGGGCATCGTCCAGAGCGCGGGTGATGGGGACTGTACTGCCCCACCCGTGTCTTCCCTATGGTGGCCGATCGCGTCGACAGACGTCGAGAAGCACGCCGTAAGGGCCGGTACAGCACCAGGTTTGGACGGGGTCTCTCCGCGGTTGTGGAACTCAGTTCCCGCCGCGATAAGAGCACTACTGTACAACCTGCTCCTCCTTGCGGGAGAGGTTCCTGATCGGATGGCCGTTACCAGGACGGTCTTCCTTAGGAAGGCCGGGATGCCGGACAGGCCTACACCTGCCGATTACCGGCCCCTAAGCGTTGGATCCGTTACGTTGCGGCAGTTTCATAAGATACTGGCGAGTAGATTGTCTCAGCTTAACATCTGGGATGAGCGCCAACGTGGCTTCCGTCCTGTCGATGGGGTGGGTGAGAATATCACGATCCTCACGACAGCGATGCGAGAGGCCCGTAGGAAGTGCCGATCCCTGCACGTCGCTTGTGAGGACTTGTCGAAGGCATTCGACACAGTCTCACAGAAAGCTATAATCAGTGCTGCTGAGGAGGCAGGTCTTCCACCTTGCTTCCTGGCATATCTGAGGTCAATCTATTCGAATGCATATACTACCTTGCATCCCCACGGGGCCATTGAAACGCTAATACGACTGGGACGCGGCGTCCGTCAGGGAGACCCGCTATCGCCTCTAATGTTCAACCTGGTAGTGGATAGAGCATTAGAGACTCTCTCTAGGGACGTTGGTTTTGCGATGGGAGGCATTAAGATCGATGCCCTCGCCTATGCCGACGACATCGTCCTCCTGGCCCAAACAACTATGGGCTTGCAGGAAAATCTGAATCGGCTTCATGCCGCTTTTATGCGATCGGGATTGGAGATTAACGCTAAGAAGACCGGCATCCTTTCCCTGGTTGCTTCCGGACGCGAAAAGAAAGTAAGGGTTATCACGACTCCGTTGTTCCATCTTAACGGATGCCCCCTTACGCAGCGGTCACCGACCGACGTCTGGAAGTACCTGGGTATGGAGTATGAGGGAAACAGGGAATACGTAGAGTGTGCCCCTTTAGACCTTGCGCTAGCTCGCCTCTCCCGGGCACCGCTCAAACCCCAACAAAGGTTGCGGTTGCTCCGGGAGTGCCTACTCCCACGGCTTTTTCACCGTTGGGTAGTGGGAAATGTGAGTGCCAAGTGTCTGAAGTCGGTGGACGTCCGTGTGCGCGCCATAACGCGTACATGGCTGCGATTGCCCCATGACGTCCCTTCTGGATACTTCCACGCGCCCATTCGCGAAGGTGGACTCGGATTGCCACTATTTAAGATCCTTATCCCAATACTCAAGTATCGGAGGCTCCAGCGGTTGTGTAGGAGTTCCTTTCCCCCGGCTAGGGCATCTGCTGAGTCGGCATATGTCGCGCGCCAGCTTGTCTGGTGCGAATCACAGATGGTTTACCGGGGCGAGAGGCTATCCACGACCGCCGAACTCAGGCGGAGTTGTGCTGCCGCGTTGCACGGCTCGGTGGACGGCAGTGGTCTACGCGAGGCCGCTGCTGGTGGTTCACTGAGCTCGCACTGGGTGGCGGAGGGTTCCTCTGCCATCCCAGGAGCTGATTACGTGCATTACCATCACGTGCGCGCCAATTGCTTACCTTCTCGAGTTAGGACCTCTCGCGGGCGCGAGGGGCGCGATGTGCGCTGTCGTGCGGGGTGCCCTGAAAAGGAAACCCCGTCGCACTGCGGGCAGCGCTGCTTCCGGACGCACGGCGGGAGAATCCTGCGGCACAATGACCTGTGCCGTCGGGCCGCCGAGTACTTGAGGCAAAAGGGATGGACGGTGGAGGAGGAGCAGGCCTTCTCCACGTCCATTGGCATCCGACGACCCGACCTCGTTATCTCAAGAGGCGGGGTAGCCTTCGTTGTCGATGGGCAGGTTGTATCCAGCGAAACAGCGTTGGATCTGTCCCACGGTCGCAAAGTGGCGAAGTACGAAACGATCTCCGACCTACAAGATCTGGTCGCAGCCCATGCCGGAGTGACGCGAAGCAATGTCGCTTTTACCGCCATCGCGATCTCATGGCGAGGCGTGTGGAGTCCCCAGAGTGTGAGGGAACTTCGTTTGCTGGGTTTAACTAAGTCCCAGCTGCGAAGTTTGACCACTCGTGTGCTATGGGGCTCCTGGTTAAATTGGAAGCGTTTTAACGCAATTACGTCCCGCTACGATCTGGGCAGGAGACCGACGCACCAAGTCCATCGGTGCTGAGATAATGGGTGTGATATACAAGATATGAAAGGTGCGGTACGAGTGTCACGAGCCTCTCGGGAGGACTCATTTCAGCGCCGATTCCTAGGCCTTACCAACCGAAGATCAATGTGCCTAGCAATGTCCTTATGGACCCAAAACCGTGGCCTGATACACAATATCTTGCCTCACGGTGTCCATAAGGATACATAGTAAATGTACTTACCTTAAGTATCCGCCCTATGAATTGGGGCATGCATATACTATAGCCATATGTGAGCATGCCGCCGTCACGCATCCGTCTGGTGTCAAAAAGCAATACGCCGCTAGAACCTAGGCTCGGCGGCTCATAAGATCTGCGTATTGCTAGTAACTGTGTCCCAACCGTGAAATTTTCACCTCTTGCTGGGACAAAATCTCAATCCATCTGCAGAGATTCAAAAGCAATACGCCGCTGGCCAGATGCGATGCGTCGGGGGCGACATGTGCACTTAAGTCTCCGGGCGTGATGGGGCTAGTCGCCTGAGGTGTCGGGTCGACTCGTCGGCCTAGTATCCGAGACTAAGTCCCCACTGGCATAGTACGGGGTGATCTGTGAAGTGTCGGTCCGGCTTGCCGGTACTAGTATCCAAGAAAAATCCCCAAGTCATAGTTAGCAAGCAGTCACCTTCTAGCGGTTCCCGCTGAAAGTACCTCTGTTCATCTCGAGGGAAACTAAGTACTGCCTCTGCGAAAGCGCCTCAAAGGGCTTCGGCTCAAGTGCCTAATCCCACGGTAGATGTGAGGCCAAAAACGGGATGGGCTATTCGGGGGGCTATCAGTTGCTATTCTGATAGATCCCCCCACATGTGGTCAATATGGATAGGGAAAATAAAGAAAGAATCCAACGGCCGGGCTCTCGGATGGCCCGGCCACCGCATGTGAGTGTGAATGAGAATACACCCGAACTCAGCAGTGGTGGACCTCTGGCACAGGAAGGCTCCGACACCCGGGATGGCGGTAATGCGTCCGCCGCACCGGGTGCGTACACCTGTGAGCACTGTGGTCGGGGCTTCACTACGCGCATAGGTAGAGGTGTGCATACATCCAAAGCACACCCTATCCAAGCTAACGACGCCGTCGACGTCGAACGGGTGAAAGCCCGTTGGACCGATGAGGAGGTGCGGTTGCTGGCTCGGGCTGAGGCTGATGCAACCTCAGCCGGGGGAGTCAGGTTCATGAACCAACACCTTCATGACCTATTCCCCCACAGAACCGTTGAGGCCATCAAAGGTAGACGGCGGCAGGCCGCATACCAAGAGATGGTCCTCGGTTTTTGCCAACAGACTACCCCGGATACACCGGGTAACGTTGATGACGGCAACGGGACCAGACTACCCGGTCCCTGTGATGCGACCAGCGATCAGCGCGAAAACCCCTCGCCCAGACCTGGAGTTCCTCCACACGACGTTGTGGAGAAGCTCCGAGCCGCGATCCGCGAGCTCATTGAGCGGACGGCGCGGTTCGAGAGCTTTCAGGCTGGCCGCTTGCGACACACGGCGCAGCGGGCCTTTGGCGGGCACACTGTTACCGCAGACATCTCGCGATGGCTAGGTGACGTGTTCCCGGAAAGGGTGACGAGGGCTCCTCATGAGTCCAGACAGATGCGGCGTAGCCCTAACAGCGGGAGAGAGAGTAGGGAGGAGAGGCGCAAGCGGGAGTATGCAGAAATGCAAAAACTGTACCGCAAGAATGCGCGTGCCTGCCTCAGTAAGATTCTGGATGGTGACATCGAAGGGAATCGCCCGTCCTCTGTTGAATTCGACGGTTACTGGCGTCCTCTCATGGAGATGGCCAGTCCCGTCGATGGAGACATGTCGGGCCTTCCTAGATGCTCATCCAGCGTGAGGCAAGAGGAGACCGGTGGTTCGACCTCCCGGGGCATACACCTCGAGGGGATCGGCCAGAGCGCGGGTGATGGGGACTGTACTGCCCCACCCGTGTCTTCCCTATGGTGGCCGATCACGTCGACAGACGTCGAGAAGCACGCCGTAAGGGCCGGTACAGCACCAAGTTTGGACGGGGTCTCTCCGCGGTTGTGGAACTCAGTTCCCGCCGCGGTAAGAGCACTACTGTACAACCTGCTCCTCCTTGCGGGAGAGGTTCCTGATCGGATGGCCGTTAAAAGGACGGTCTTCCTTAGGAAGGCCGGGATGCCGGACAGGCCTACACCTGCCGATTACCGGCCCCTAAGCGTTGGATCCGTTACGTTGCGGCAG
>OX411277.1:26277916-26292916 GCA_948146005.1 Nomada fucata | reverse complement strand
AATACGCCGCTGGAAGTTTGGTGGACCGAATGGAAAGCAATACGCCCTGGACGGATTTTGGACCGAGTGGCAAAACAATACGCCGCTGGAAGGTTGGTGGACCGAAAGGCAAATCAATACGCCGCTGGAAGGTTGGTGGACCACAGACAAAACAATACGCCGCTGGACGGATTTTGGACCGAGTGGCAAAACAATACGCCGCTGGACGGATTTTGGACCGAGTGGCAAAGCAATACGCCGCTGGAAGTTTGGTGGACCGAATGGAAAGCAATACGCCGCTGGACGGATTTTGGACCGAGTGGCAAAACAATACGCCGCTGGAAGGTTGGTGGACCGAAAGGCAAACCATTACGCCGCTGGAAGGTTGGTGGACCGAAAGGCAAATCAATACGCCGCTGGAAGGTTGGTGGACCACAGACAAAACAATACGCCGCTGGACGGATTTTGGACCGAGTGGCAAAACAATACGCCGCTGGACGGATTTTGGACCGAGTGGCAAAGCAATACGCCGCTGGAAGTTTGGTGGACCGAATGGAAAGCAATACGCCGCTGGACGGATTTTGGACCGAGTGGCAAAACAATACGCCGCTGGAAGGTTGGTGGACCGAAAGGCAAACCATTACGCCGCTGGAAGGTTGGATGACCACAGGCAAAACAATACGCCGCTGGACGGATTTTGGACCGAGTGGCAAAACAATACGCCGCTGGACGGATTTTGGACCCAGTGGCAAAGCAATACGCCGCTGGAAGGTTGGTGGACCGAATGTAAAGCAATACGCCGCTGGACGGATTTTGGACCGAGTGGCAAAACAATACGCCGCTGGAAGTTTGGTGGACCGAAAGGCAAACCAATACGCCGCTGGAAGGTTGGTGGACCACAGGCAAAACAATACGCCGCTGGACGGATTTTGGACCGAGTGGCAAAACAATACGCCGCTGGACGGATTTTGGACCGAGTGGCAAATCAATACGCCGCTGGACGGATTTTGGACCGAGTGGCAAAGCAATACGCCGCTGGAAGGTTGGTGGACCACAGGCAAAACAATACGCCGCTAGACGGATTTTGGACCCAGTGGCAAAGCAATACGCCGCTGGAAGGTTGGTGGACCGAAAGGCAAAGCAATACGCTGCTGGAAGGTTGGTGGACCGAATGGCAAAGCAATACGCCGCTGGACGGATTTTGGACCGAGTGGCAAAGCAATACGCCGCTGGAAGGTTGGTGGACCGAAAGGCAAAGCAATACGCCGCTGGAAGGTTGGTGGACCGAATGGCAAAGCAATACGCCGCTGGAAGGTTGGTGGACCACAGGCAAAACAATACGCCGCTGGACGGATTTTGGACCGAGTGGCAAATCACTACGCCGCTGGACGGATTTTGGACCGAGTGGGAAAGCAATACGCCGCTGGAAGGTTGGTGGACCACAGGCAAACTAATACGCCGCTAGACGGATTTTGGACCCAGTGGCAAAGCAATACGCCGCTGGAAGGTTGGTGGACCGAATGGAAAGCAATACGCCGCTGGACGGATTTTGGACCGAGTGGCAAAACAATACGCCGCTGGAAGGTTGGTGGACCGAATGGCAAAGCAATACGCCGCTGGAAGGTTGGTGGACCACAGGCAAACTAATACGCCGCTAGACGGATTTTGGACCCAGTGGCAAAGCAATACGCCGCTGGAAGGTTGGTGGACCGAATGGAAAGCAATACGCCGCTGGACGGATTTTGGACCGAGTGGCAAATCAATACGCCGCTGGAAGGTTGGTGGACCGAATGGAAAGCAATACGCCGCTGGACGGATTTTGGACCGAGTGGCAAAACAATACGCCGCTGGAAATTTGGTGGACCGAAAGGCAAACCAATACGCCGCTGGAAGGTTGGATGACCACAGACAAAACAATACGCCGCTGGACGGATTTTGGACCGAGCGGCAAAACAATACGCCGCTGGACGGAATTTGGACCGAGTGGCAAAGCAATACGCCGCTGGAAGGTTGGTGGACCGAATGGAAAGCAATACGCCGCTGGACGGATTTTGGACCGAGTGGCAAAACAATACGCCGCTGGAAGGTTGGTGGACCGAATGGCACACCAATACGCCGCTGGAAGGTTGGTGGACCACAGGCAAAACAATACGCCGCTGGACGGATTTTGGACCGAGTGGCAAAGCAATACGCCGCTGGGAGGTTGGTGGACCCAATGGAAAGCAATACGCCGCTGGACGGATTTTGGACCGAGTGGCAAAACATTACGCCGCTGGACGGATTTTGGACCGAGTGGCAAAACAATACGCCGCTGGAAGGTTGGTGGACCGAATGGCAAAGCAATACGCCGCCGGACGGATTTTGGACCGAGTGGCAAAACAATGCGCCGCTGGACGGATTTTGGACCGAGTGGCAAAACAATACGCCGCTGGACGGATTTTGGACCGAGTGGAAAAACAATACGCCGCTGGAAGGTTGGTGGACCGAAAGGCAAAGCAATACGCCGCTGGAAGGTTGGTGGACCGAATGGCAAAACAATACGCCGCTGGAAGGTTGGTGGACCACAGGCAAAACAATACGCCGCTGGACGGATTTTGGACCGAGTGGCAAAACAATACGCCGCTGGAAGGTTGGTGGACCGAAAGGCAAAGCAATACGCCGCTGGACGGATTTTGGACCGAGTGGCAAAGCAATACGCCGCTGGAAGGTTGGTGGACCGAATGGAAAACAATACGCCGCTGGACGGATTTTGGACCGAGTGGCAAAACAATACGCCGCTGGAAGTTTGGTGGACCGAAAGGCAAACCAATACGCCGCTGGAAGGTTGGTGGACCACAGGCAAAACAATACGCCGCTGGACGGATTTTGGACCGAGTGGCAAAACAATACGCCGCTGGACGGATTTTGGACCGAGTGGCAAAACAATACGCCGCTGGACGGATTTTGGACCGAGTGGCAAAGCAATACGCCGCTGGAAGGTTGGTGGACCGAAAAGCAAAGAAATATGCCGCTGGAAGGTTGGTGGACATTGCAGATCTTGGTGGTAGTAGCAAATACTCAAGCGAGGCCCTGCAGGACTGACGTGGAGAAGGGTTTCGTGTGAACAGCCGTTGCACACGAGTCAGTCGATCCTAAGCCCTAAGAGAAATCCTATGTAGATGAGGTGTCCTAAAACATATAACGATATGAATTAAGAAACACACCCGTCGGGCGAAAGGGAATCCGGTTCCTATTCCGGAACCCGGCAGCGGAACCGCATACCAATCGGGCCCTCGGTGAGAGAGTTCGTCGGGGTAACCCAAAATGACCTGGAGACGCCGTCGGGAGATCCGGGAAGAGTTTTCTTTTCTGTATAAGCGTTCGAGTTCCCTGGAAACCTCTAGCAGGGAGATAGGGTTTGGGACGCGAAGAGCACCGCAGTTGCGGCGGTGTCCGGATCTTCCCCTCGGACCTTGAAAATCCAGGAGAGGGCCACGTGGAGGTGTCGCGCCGGTTCGTACCCATATCTGCAGCAGGTCTCCAAGGTAAAGAGCCTCTAGTCGATAGATTAATGTAGGTAAGGGAAGTCGGCAAATTGGATCCGTAACTTCGGAATAAGGATTGGCTCTGAGGAGCGGGGCGTGTCGGGCTTGGTCGGGAAGTGGGTTTGACCGACGTGCCGGGCCTGTGCGAGGTGAACGGACGCATTATTGCGAAACCGGGATCCGAGCTCGGTCCCGTGCCTTGGCCTCCCGCGGATCTTCCTTGCTGCGAGGCTTCCGTGACGGAATTCCGTCGTGGTCGTTCTCTTCGGCCGCCATTCAACGCTCAGCTCAGAACTGGCACGGACTAGGGGAATCCGACTGTCTAATTAAAACAAAGCATTGCGATGGCCCCCGCGGGTGTTGACGCAATGTGATTTCTGCCCAGTGCTCTGAATGTCAACGTGAAGAAATTCAAGAAAGCACGGGTAAACGGCGGGAGTAACTATGACTCTCTTAATATATTATCATATATATTATCGATGCTATAGCCTCAAGCTGGTCTGCCGCTCTCACGACCCTGTCTGGCGACCATAGCTATATGTCGCGGAATACCAACCACCGACATCAAACATCTGCTTATTGCTTGTACCTGGCTCCCAGCCGTCATTCTTTTGACCTCTTTATGCTGGGACCCAAACCACGTTTCCATCTACACTGGTTGGTAAAGCAATACGCCGCTGGTAGGAAGGGCACGGAGGCGGCAGGCCAGCTTAAGTCTCCGGGCGTGTTGGGGCTGGTCGTTTGAGGTGTCGGTACGCTCTGGTGCTACTAGTATCCGAGACCAAGTCCCCATAGGCGTAGCATGGGGCGATCTGTGACGTGTCGGGCCGGCTCGCCGGTACTAGGATCCGAGAAAGCCCCCAGCCATAGTTTAGCAAGCAGTCACCTCCATGTGGTTCCCGCTGTAAGTACCTCTGACCATCTTGAGGGAAACAAAGAACTGCCTCTGCGAGAGCGCCTCAAAGGGTTTCGGCCCAAGTGCCTAATCCCACGGAAGATGTGAGGCCAAAAACGGGATGGGCTATTTGGGGGACTATCGGCTGCTAATCTGATAGATCCCCCCACACGTAGACACAATGGACAGGCACAACAATGAAAGAGTTCCACGGCCGGGTTCTCGGATGGCCCGGCCACTGCGTGTGAGAGAGAGAGCGGGAGAGTCACCCGAGCGCAGTGGTGGTAGGCCTCTGGCCCATGAAGACTCCTCAACCCGGTCAGGCGGTGTCGGTTCCGCTACACCGGGTTTCGTCTGTGAGCACTGTGGCCGGAGCTTCACCACAAACATAGGTCGAGGTGTGCATATATCTAAAGCACACCCCGTCCGAGCCAACGACGCCATTGATGTCGAACGGGTGAAAGCCCGTTGGAATGACGAGGAGGTGCGGCTGATGGTTAGGGCTGAGGCTACAGCGACCTTGGCCGGGGGTATCAGGTTCATGAACCAACATCTTCGTGACCTGTTCCCCCAAAGAACCGTGGAGGCTATCAAGGGTAGGAGGAGACTGGCCTCCTACCAGGCGATGGTCCGCGGTTTTTGCCAACAGGCTATCCCGGGTTCTCCGGGTAACGCTGATGACGGCAATGGGACCTCACTACCGGGTCCCTCGGCCACCAGCCCGCACATGCGCGTTCCCCATCCCAGTCCTGAGGTCCCGCAAGACGTTGCGGAGGGATTGAGGGCCGCGATCCGTGCGCTCATTGAGCGTACGGCGCGGTTCGAAACCTTCCAGGCTGGCCGCTTGCGTGATATAGCGCGGCGGGCCCTCGAAGGATCCGCGGTAACCGATGCCATCTCACGATGGCTAGGGGACGTGTTTCCGGAGAAGGTGATGGGGTCTCCACAGCGTAACTCCAGACGGAGATGGCGGAACCCTGACAGCGGGAGAGATAGTAGGGCGGAGAAGCGCAGGCGGGAATTTGCAGAAATGCAAAAGTTGTACCGCAAAAACGCGCGTGCCTGCCTCAATAAGATTCTAGACGGGGACGTCGAAGGGAATCGTCCGTCCTCTGTCGAATTCGACGGTTACTGGCGCCCTCTTATGGAGAGCGTCAGTCCTGTCGATGGAGACATGACGGGCCTTCCTAGACGCACGTATAGCGTGAGGCATGAGTATACCGGTGGACCGATCTCTCGGGGCATACACCTCGAGGGCATCGTCCAGAGCGCGGGTAGTGAGGACAACACAGCCCCTCCCGTGTCTTCCCTATGGTGGCCGATCACATCGACGGATGTTGAGAAGCACGCCGTAAGGGCTGGTACTGCTCCAGGTTTGGATGGGGTGTCTCCGCGGTTGTGGAATTCAGTTCCCTCCGCTATGCGAGCGCTCCTGTATAACCTGCTCCTCCTTGCCGGTGAGGTACCTGAGCGGTTAGCCGCTACCAGAACGGTCTTCCTTAGGAAGGCCGGGATGCCGGACAGGCCCACACCTGCCGACTACCGGCCCCTAAGCGTTGGAACCGTCCCGTTGCGACAGTTCCACAAGATCTTGGCTAGTAGACTGTCTCGATTGAACATCTGGGATGAGCGCCAACGTGGCTTCCGTCCTGTCGATGGGGTTGGTGAGAATATCACCATCCTCACGACAGTGCTGCGGGAGGCGCGGAGGAAGTGCCGATCCCTGCACGTCGCTTGTGTGGACTTGTCGAAGGCATTCGACACAGTCTCGCACAGAGCTATAACCAGTGCCGTCGAGGAGGCAGGTCTTCCACCTTGCTTCCTCGCATATGTGAGATCAGTCTACGCCAATGCATATACCACCTTGCATCCCTCCGGGGTTGGTGGAACGCGCATACGGCTGGGACGCGGCGTCCGTCAGGGAGACCCGTTGTCGCCTCTACTGTTCAATCTGGTAGTAGATCGAGCATTAGAGACTCTCTCTGGGGACGTTGGTTTCGAGATGGGAGGCGTGAAGATCGACGCCCTCGCCTATGCCGACGACATTGTCCTCCTTGCACAAACACCTATGGGTTTGCAGGAGAACTTGAATCTACTGAGTGCGGCTTTCAAACGATCGGGATTGGATATCAACGTGCGTAAGACCGGAATCCTGTCCCTTGTGGCCTCTGGACGTGATAAGAAAGTAAGAGTGATAACGGACCCATTATTCCATCTCGATGGGTCCCCTCTTACGCAATGGTCTCCGACCGACGTCTGGAGGTACTTGGGTATAGAATATAAGGGAAATAGGGAACACGTAGAGTCCGCCCCTTTGGATCTTGAGTTGTCTCGCCTCTCCCGTGCACCGCTTAAACGTCAACAAAGGTTGCGGCTGCTCCGGGAGTGCCTGCTCCCGCGGCTGTTTCACCGTTGGGTGGTAGGTAGTGTGAGCGCCAAGACTCTAAAGGCGGTGGACGTCCGTGTGCGTGACACGGCACGCACATGGCTACGATTGCCCCATGACGTCCCTTCTGGGTACTTCCACGCGCCTATCCGCGAGGGTGGACTCGGTTTGCCCTTATTTAAGATCTTAATCCCGATACTCAAGTACCGGAGGCTCCAGCGGTTGTGTCGAAGTTCCTTCCCCCCGGCTAGGGCATCTGCCGAGTCGACGTATGTCGCACAAAAGCTTGTCTGGTGTGAATCGCAGATGCTTTACCGGGGTGAGAGGGTATCCACGACCGCCGAACTCAGGCGGAGTTGTGCTGCCGCGTTGCACGCCTCATGCGACGGCAGTGGGCTCAGAGAGTCCGCTGCTAGTTCGCTGAGCACGCACTGGGTGTCGGAGGGTTCCTCCGGCATCCCGGGGGCGGATTACGTGCATTACCACCACGTGCGCGCCAACTGTTTACCGTCTAGAGTGAGGGTCTCCCGCGGGCGGGAGGGGCGCGATGTTCGTTGTCGCGCGGGGTGTCCCGAGAAAGAGACCCCGTCGCACTGCCTGCAGCGTTGCTTCCGAACGCACGGCGGGCGGATCCTGCGACACAACGATCTGTGTCGTCGGGCCGCTGAGTACTTGAGGAAAAAGGGATGGACGGTGGAGGAGGAGCAGGCCTTCTCCACGTCCCAGGGCATCCGACGACCCGACCTCATTTTATCCAGAGGCGGGGTAGCCTTCGTGGTTGATGGGCAGGTGGTATCCAGCGAAGGCGCGTTGAATCTAGCCCATGATCGGAAAGTCGCCAAGTATAAGACAATCTCCGACCTGTCCACCTTGGTCGCAACCCATGCAGGAGTGACTCGCGAAAATGTTGATTATACCGCCATAACGATCTCTTGGCGAGGTGTCTGGAGCTCCCAGAGTGAAAGTGAGCTCCGTTATCTGGGTCTTACCAAGGCTCAATTGCGGAGCTTAACCACTCGTGTCCTCTGGGGCTCATGGATGAACTGGCGGCGTTTCAACGCCATTACATCTCGTTATCGGCCAGAGAGGTTGTCGCCGCGCTAGGGGTCTGCCGGTACTGCGCCCGGGTGAAGGCGTGAATGATGTATGCTTGGTGCGGTACGAATGTAAGAGCCTCGCGGGAGGTCTCCGGTTGCACCAGTCCAGGGCCAAACACCCAAAGAGCAAAGCGCCCTGCAATGTCTATACAGACCTAAAACCGTGGTCTGATACTCAATATCTTACCTCATGGTGTCTGTATAGATACAAAGGTAAATGTACTTACCTTAAATATTCGCCCTCATAATAGGGGCGTGTATATACTATAGCCATAAGTGAGCATGCCGCCGTCACGCATCTGTCTGGTGTCAAAAAGCAATACGCCGCTAGCACTTAGGCTCTGCGGCACACAAGATCTGCGTATTGCTAAGTAACTGGGTCCCAGCCGTGAAATTTTCACCCCTTGCTGGGACAAATCTCATAACATCTGGAGAGATTTAAAAGCAATACGCCGCTGGCCAGGCACGATGCGTTGGGGGTAACATATGCACTTAAGTCTCCGGGCGGGAAGGGGCTAGTCGCTTGAGGTGTCGGGTCGACCTGTCGGCCTAGTATCCGAGACTAAGTCCCCACTGGTATAGTATGGGGTGATCTGTGAAGTGTCGGGCCCGCTTGCCGGTACTAGTATCCGAGAAAAATCCCCAAGTCATAGTTAGCAAGCAGTCACCTTCCAGCGGTTCCCGCTGAAAGTACCTCTGTTCATCTCGAGGCCCCTCAGGGGCTGCGGCTGTTCACAAACAGTCTCAGTATGGGTTTAGCGCACCCAAGGTACCCGAGCTCTAGCACACCGTAAACCCGTGGTCATGTTTCGCGGGAACGGGGGTCTTGCCTTAGTTGGCTGGACCGTGAGGATGACAACCTCTCTAAAAAATCCCTCACCCCAAGCTATGGCGCGCGGCGATGAGGGGCGTCCCAGTCGAGGGCACTGGGGCGTGGTTGGTGGGTGCATCAGCCATTAGCGGCCAAACCTCAGGACATCTGGCGAACTCTTGAGTGTAGAAGCCTTCTCCCCGGAAAGGGCGTCACCCGGGGAGTGACGTATAGTTCGTCCCTACTCGTGGGAACAAGTATGTCTAAATCTATTAAACTCGGGGATATTGGGATAGGGGATACTATGGAGGTAGGTCGTGAAAGCGCTAGGCGGTCGACAGCGATGAGAGAACGTAGCGCAAGTCCTATGCGTGGATCGAAGAGAAGATATGACGGGGCCGGGGACGGTGCCTCCGGCTCGAGAGAAGGTACGAATGTCAGTGTGAATGAAATTGACCAAATGGGATGTGTGACCGATAGAATAAGAAAGTATGTGTTTGCAGAGTCTAACCGAGTCTCTAAGAATGCGAGTGAATTTTTGCTAAAATGCGTGAGTGAGTATGAGCAACTAATGATGCGTATGATGATGAAAAATGAAAGGTTAGAAGGAAGAATTATTGAATATGAGAAAAGAATAAGCGAAAGAGTGTCTGAGAGAATGAGGGTAAGTGAAGGAAGATCGTATGCGAGTATGACTGGGTCTAGAATGACTGAAGGAAGAGTGGTTGGCACGAGTGTGGGTGTAATTGGAGCTTTGAAGGATGTGGATAAAAGGGAAAAAGGGAAAACGTACGCAGTGGTGGTGAAGGCTGCGAATGATAATGTTAAAATGAGTAGTGACCAAGTGAAAGAGACTGTCTTAAAGAATGTTAGTAAGAGTTTGAGAGTACGAGTGAGGGCTGTAAGGAAGACCAGAAGTGGTGGTCTGGCTATTGAAGCGGCAAGTGCTAAGGATGCCCAGTTGATACGTGACTGTCCGAAATTTGGTGAGCTCGGCCTCAGGGTGGATCTCCCGAAGAAGGTTGGTCCTAAAATAATTATATTTGATGTGCCGAATGAGGTGAGCGGTGATGTTCTTATTGATGAGCTGTTTTCCAAAAATATAAAGAATGTATGTAGTGTGACTGAGGCTGAGTTTAGAGATAGAACTAGAATTATAAGTAGAAATAATAAGAAAGGTATGGATGTAGGTAATGTGATTGTTGAAGTAAGCAAGAGTGTATATGATGTATTTATGAATGAGGGAAGAGTGTATGTGGAATGGAGAGCCTGTAGAGTTCGAGAGTTTGTGAATGTGCTCAGGTGCTACCGTTGCTTTGCCTACGGGCATATGATGAAGGATTGTCCCGTGAGTGAACGACTTTGTCAGAATTGTGGAGAACCAGGGCACCTGAAAGACAAGTGTAAGGGAGAGTGTGTTTGTAGGAATTGTAAGATGAAAGGGAAAAAGGCTGATCACTCTGTTCTGGCTGGAGACTGCCCAGAGTATATCCGAGTGGCTGAGAGAGAGAGAATGAGGATTAGTAATGACTAGTGGGTGTATGAATGTTGTGCAGATCAATTGCCAAAGGGCGTATGCGGTGATGTGTGACTTGGGTGTGATGAGGAGTGAACGATGTATAAGTGTGGCCCTGATACAGGAGCCGTATGTGTCTCGAGGGAGTATCTGTGGACTCCCTGTTGCGTGTGATGTATGTATGTGTGATGGTGGCAAGGCAGCTGTGGTAGTGAATGACTCGAATGTTGAGGTTGTTTGTGTGCAGGAATGTACTGATGAGTATGGGGTTTGTGTGTGGCTGAAAGGGGACTTCGGTGAGATGTATGTTGTGTCTATGTACTGTAGGTATGGGCAGGATATTGAGCCGTACTTGCTGTATATGGAGAGAGTGAATGTGCATATTGGTAGTAAAAGAGTCTTATACGGTATGGATGCGAATGCGGCCTCTCCCTTATGGTTTAGTAAGGGTAGGGGTCGCAGTAGTGTGAATGAAATGCGTGGCAGGATTCTGGAGGACTGGATTCTGGCCAGCAGTATGAATGTTTTGAATGAGCCGAGTGAGTGTTATACCTTCTCGGGAATGAGGGGCCAGAGTGACATCGATGTTACTCTGGCCAGTAGTTCCTTCGCTGGGTGCCGAATAGAATGGATGGTGAAGGATGACTGGGGTATTAGTGACCATAATGTCATATTAATACGTGTGTGGTACGATAATGTTGAGGAAAATGATTTGAGAGAAATTAAGATGTGGAATCAAGTAAATACTAAGTGGGAAGAGTATGAATATGAATTAAGTGAGAGAGTGCGGATGTATAGTAACGTGATGGATGATGAAATGAGTGCGAATGAAATGCTAGGTATGCTCCAAGAATGGATATGGGCTGCGAATGATAAATATATGAAAAGAAATAATACTAAGAATGCAAAGAAAGCGGTATGGTGGTCTAGGGATTTGGGGGTCTTAAAGAAAAAGGTGAGGAAATGTAGGCGAGCGCTCCAGAGAGCTCGAAATAGAAATAGTATGAACATGTCTGAGAGAATGGAAGATTATAAGAGATGGGTAAATGATTATAAAAGAGCGATTTGGAAAACAAAGGAGGACAATTGGAGACAATTTGTCCAGAAATCAGCAAACGTGGACCCTTGGGGTCCGGTTTATAAATTATGCAGGGGTAAGAATTTAACAAACAGATTGAGTGCTTTAAGAATGAATGAGATAACGTATAGTACGTGGAGAGAATGTGCGAGTGTATTGATGAATGAGTTTTTCCCGAGAACTAACATGATGTGTGTGAGGAGTACTGGCATGAATGGTTTGGTGTGTGCTAGGAGTTTTGAATGGGATGAAGTGAATGCGGCTGTAAATGAGTGTAAAATGAAGCGGGCACCCGGCTTGGATGGTATAACCACTGAAATGGTGAAAGCAGCTTGGAGAGCGATCCCGGGCTTTATTATGAGATTGTATAATGCGTGTTTGATGAGTGAATGTTTCCCGAGTGAATGGAAAAAAGCGAGGGTTGTAGTGCTCCTGAAGTCCCCGGACAAGATTCGATCGGACCCCGCGTCTTATAGACCCATCAGCCTGCTGTCTGTGTTGGGCAAAGTATTAGAGAGGATGATGATGAAGAGGATAGAGTGTAAGATGAATGTGAATATGAATGAGGCCCAACATGGATTTCGCGGGGGACGATCGACTGAAAGTGCATGGATGAGGTTGAAAGAATATGTGCGAATGAGTGAAAGTAAATATGTACTTGGAGTGTTTGTTGATTTCAAGGGAGCGTTTGATAATCTTGAGTGGGTGAGAGTGATTGAAGTTTTGAATGAGGTTGGATGTGATGAAATCGGGTTGTGGAAGTCCTATTTTAGCAATAGGAAGGCATGTATGAGTGGAATAAATGAGATAGTATGGAAGGATGTTGAAAGAGGATGTCCGCAGGGGTCTGTCTGTGGTCCATTCATTTGGAACATGATGATGGACAGGCTCTTGTGGCGCCTGAGTGATTGTGGGTGTAAATGTGTTGCTTATGCGGACGATTTATTGCTGGTTGTTGAGGGTCAGAACAGAGTGGAGTTGGAAAGCGGTGGCACGGAGTGGATGAGAATAGTGTGTGAATGGGGTGAGACTGTGGGTGTGAATGTGTCTGTGAATAAAACGATGACGATGTTGATGAAAGGAAACCTCGCCAGTACAAGGCGGCCGTGTGTTCGAATGAATGGAAGAATGATTAAGTATGCTGAGAGCGTAAAGTATTTGGGTATTTGGATGAGTGAAAGAATGCACTTTAGGGTGCATTTGGAGTACTTGCGAAGAAAACTTGTAAATGTTGTAGGGCAAATGAGGAGAGTGATGAAGTGTGAATGGGGTATGAGAAAGCGTGCAATGTGGATTGTGTATAAGGGATTGTTTGTTGCATGCGGAATGTATGGGGCGAGTGTGTGGGCCGATATGATGAATGTTGAGTATGGAAAGCGGCTCATTAATAGGTGTCAGCGGGTTGTTATGCATGCTTGCTTAAATGTATGCAGGACAGTGTCAACGGAGGCGATGCAAGTGCTGATGGGAGCGCTGCCCTGGGACCTAGAGTGTATACGCCGATCACTCACTTATAGAGTAAAGCACGGCGCGTCACTGGGTTTGAATGATATATTGTCTGATGAGGATGTGATTGGAACGGATGTGGATGTATGTATAAGATTGATAAATGATAAAGTATATAGAATATGGCAGAACAGATGGGATAATTGTATAAGTGGTCGTGTGACGTACGAATATATACGTAATGTGAGATTTGCAGAAAGAAATTACATGTTTGAGCCTAACACCAGTGTGTCGTTTCTCTTAACGGGGCATGGTAGTATGAATGCATTTTTATATGATCGAGGGCTGACTGAACGAGAAGCGTGTGTGTGTGGAGCCGAGCGTGAGGACTGGAAGCATGTGCTGGCTGAATGTGATAGGTATAACGATTTAAGAGATTTGAGTGAATGTGGCGTCTGTATGAATGAGAATGGAGTGATTGATGTGAGTCGTGTTTTAGAATGCAAGGAACGGTATGAACGTTTTAGTCGATTTGCTGTGCGAATATTTAAGAGGAGGAGGGAAATAATGAGTCGTACATAGGCGGATGTCTTGAGGTTGCAAGGGGGACCCAGGGATGATGGGCTATGGCTCACACCCTATGGTGTGTCCTAGGGGAGTGGCGACCCCTCATACCTGAGCTGGCCTACCCAGGCCGAGGTTGGCAAGGACCTCATGGGTAGAGGCTTGTATGTGTCTCGAAAAGCATGACCAGTAAGGCTTAAGCACTGGTACCACGGGGGTTGACTGGGAGCCCACGGAGGGGTGGTTCCCCTCCGTCGTCATCCAAATGGGTTGGACTCGTGGGGGCAGTGGTATAGCCTATATCGCAGGCTAGGGATGATCACATCCCGGCGGGGAGCTGCGCTAATACAGTTCGGGCGCCGTCCTGCAGAGCACGGTAGAGATATAGAAAGGTCTCGACCCTACCTTGGGTATCCACGGGGCTTGCAACCCAGGATAAATAGGTAGCACCAGGGAGGTTTTCCCTGAGTGCGCGCTGATTGAGCGTATCTCAATCCCGCGCCCATGGGGGCCGTGTTGGTTAGGGCTTCGAGCCAGGTACAGCACGTTAAATCACATTCGACTTAATGTTCATCTCGAGGGAAACTAAGCACTGCCTCTGCGAAAGCGCCTCAAAGGGCTTCGGCTCAAGTGCCTAATCCCACGGAAGATGTGAGGCCAAAAACGGGATGGGCTATTTGGGGGACTATCAGTTGTCATTCTGATAGATCCCCCCACATGTGGTTAATAATGGATAGGACTAATAAAGAGAAAATCCCACGGCCGGGCTCTCGGATGGCCCGGCCACTGCATGTGTGTGCGAATGCGAATACACCCGATCTCAGTAGTGGTGGACCTCTGGCGCACGACGGCTCCGTCACCCGGGATGGCGGTAATGCGTCCGCCGCACCGGGTGCGTACACCTGTGAGCACTGTGGCCGGGGCTTCACTACGCGCATAGGCAGATGTGTGCATGTATCAAAAGCACACCCCATCCAAGCGAACGACGCCGTAGACGTCGAACGGGTGAAAGCCCGTTGGACCGATGAGGAGGTGCGGTTGCTGGCTCGGGCTGAGGCTGAAGCTACCTCAGTCGGGGGAGTCAGGTTCATGAACCAACACCTTCATGGCCTATTCAACCACAGAACCGTTGAGGCCATCAAAGGTAGACGGCGGCAGGCCGAATACCAAGAGATGGTCCACGGTTTTTGCCAACAGACTACCCCGGAAACTCCGGGTAACGTTGATGACGGCAACGGGACCAGACTACCCGGTCCCTGTGAAGCGACCAGCGATCAGCACGAAAACCCCTCGCCCAGACCTGGAGTTCCCCCACACGAGGTTGTGGAGAAGCTCCGAGCCGCGATCCGCGAGCTCATTGAGCGGACGGCGCGGTTCGAGAGCTTTCAGGCTGGCCGCTTGTGACACACGGCGCAGCGGGCCTTTGGCGGGCACACTGTTACCGCAGACATCTCGCGATGGCTAGGTGACGTGTTCCCGGAAAGGGTGACGAGGGCTCCTCATGAGTCCAGACAGATGCGGCGTAGCCCTAACAGCGGGAGAGAGAGTAGGGAGGAGAGGCGCAAGCGGGAGTATGCAGAAATGCAAAAACTGTACCGCAAGAATGCGCGTGCCTGCCTCAGTAAGATTCTGGATGGTGACATCGAAGGGAATCGCCCGTCCTCTGTTGAATTCGACGGTTACTGGCGTCCTCTCATGGAGATG
>OX411277.1:26257916-26272916 GCA_948146005.1 Nomada fucata | reverse complement strand
GACCGAATGGAAAGCAATACGCCGCTGGACGGATTTTGGACCGAGTGGCAAAACAATACGCCGCTGGAAGGTTGGTGGACCGAAAGGCAAACCAATACGCCGCTGGAAGGTTGGTGGACAACAGGCAAAACAATACGCCGCTGGACGGATTTTGGACCGAGTGGCAAAACAATACGCCGCTGGAAGGTTGGTGGACCGAATGGAAAGCAATACGCCGCTGGACGGATTTTGGACCGAGTGGCAAAGCAATACGCCGCTGGAAGGTTGGTGGACCGAATGGAAAGCATTACGCCGCTGGACGGATTTTGGACCGAGTGGCAAAACAATACGCCGCTGGAAGGTTGGTGGACCGAAAGGCAAACCAATACGCCGCTGGAAGGTTGGTGGACCACAGGCAAAACAATACGCCGCTGGACGGATTTTGGACCGAGTGGCAAATCACTACGCCGCTGGACGGATTTTGGACCGAGTGGGAAAGCAATACGCCGCTGGAAGGTTGGTGGACCGAATGGCAAAACAATACGCCGCTGGAAGGTTGGTGGACCACAGGCAAAACAATACGCCGCTGGACGGATTTTGGACCGAGTGGCAAAACAATACGCCGCTGGAAGGTTGGTGGACCGAATGGAAAGCAATACGCCGCTGGACGGATTTTGGACCGAGAGGCAAAACAATACGCCGCTGGAAGGTTGTTGGACCGAAAGGCAAAACAATACGCCGCTGGAAGGTTGGTGGACCACAGACAAAACAATACGCCGCTGGACGGATTTTGGACCGAGTGGCAAAACAATACGCCGCTGGAAGGTTGGTGGACCGAATGGCAAAGCAATACGCCGCTGGACGAATTTTGGACCGAGTGGCAAAGCAATACGCCGTTGGACGGTTGGTGGACCGAAAGGCAAAACAATACGCCGCTGGGAGGTTGGTGGACCACAGGCAAATCATTACGCCGCTGGACGGATTTTGGACCGAGTGGCAAAACAATACGCCGCTGGACGGATTTTGGACCGAGTGGCAAAAGAATACGCCGCTGGACGGATTTTGGACCGAGTGGCAAAGCAATACGCCGCTGGAAGGTTGGTGGACCGAAAGGCAAAGCAATACGCCGCTGGAAGGTTGGTGGACCGAATGGCAAAACAATACGCCGCTGGAAGGTTGGTGGACCACAGGCAAAACAATACGCCGCTGGACGGATTTTGGACCGAGTGGCAAAACAATACGCCGCTGGACGGATTTTGGACCGAGTGGCAAAGCAATACGCCGCTGGAAGGTTGGTGGACCGAATGGCAAAGCAATACGCCGCTGGAAGGTTGGTGGACCGAATGGCAAAACAATACGCCGCTGGAAGGTTGGTGGACCACAGGCAAAACAATACGCCGCTGGACGGATTTTGGACCGAGTGGCAAAACAATACGCCGCTGGAAGGTTGGTGGACCGAAAGGCAAACCAATACGCCGCTGGAAGGTTGGTGGACCACAGGCAAAACAATACGCCGCTGGACGGATTTTGGACCGAGTGGCAAAACAATACGCCGCTGGACGGATTTTGGACCGAGTGGCAAAACAATACGCCGCTGGACGGATTTTGGACCGAGTGGCAAAGCAATACGCCGCTGGAAGGTTGGTGGACCGAAAAGCAAAGAAATATGCCGCTGGAAGGTTGGTGGACATTGCAGATCTTGGTGGTAGTAGCAAATACTTAAGCGAGGCCCTGCAGGACTGACGTGGAGAAGGTTTTCGTGTGAACAGCCGTTGCACACGAGTCAGTCGATCCTAAGCCCTAAGAGAAATCCTATGTAGATGAGGTGTCCTAAAACATATAACGATATGAATTAAGAAACACACCCGTCGGGCGAAAGGGAATCCGGTTCCTATTCCGGAACCCGGCAGCGGAACCGCATACCAATCGGGCCCTCGGTGAGAGAGTTCGTCGGGGTAACCCAAAATGACCTGGAGACGCCGTCGGGAGATCCGGGAAGAGTTTTCTTTTCTGTATAAGCGTTCGAGTTCCCTGGAAACCTCTAGCAGGGAGATAGGGTTTGGGACGCGAAGAGCACCGCAGTTGCGGCGGTGTCCGGATCTTCCCCTTGGACCTTGAAAATCCAGGAGAGGGTCACGTGGGGGTGTCGCGCCGGTTCGTACCCATATCCTCAGCAGGTCTCCAAGGTAAAGAGCCTCTAGTCGATAGATTAATGTAGGTAAGGGAAGTCGGCAAATTGGATCCGTAACTTCGGAATAAGGATTGGCTCTGAGGAGCGGGGCGTGTCGGGCTTGGTCGGGAAGTGGGTTTGTCCGACGTGCCGGGCCTGTGCGAGGTGAACGGACGCATTATTGCGAAACCGGGATCCGAGCTCGGTCCCGTGCCTTGGCCTCCCGCGGATCTTCCTTGCTGCGAGGCTTCCGTGACGGAATTCCGTCGTGGTCGTTCTCTTCGGCCGCCATTCAACGCTCAGCTCAGAACTGGCACGGACTAGGGGAATCCGACTGTCTAATTAAAACAAAGCATTGCGATGGCCCCCGCGGGTGTTGACGCAATGTGATTTCTGCCCAGTGCTCTGAATGTCAACGTGAAGAAATTCAAGAAAGCACGGGTAAACGGCGGGAGTAACTATGACTCTCTTAATATATTATCATATATATTATCGATGCTATAGCCTCAAGCTGGTCTGCCGCTCTCACGACCCTGTCTGGCGACCATAGCTATATGTCGCGGAATACCAACCACCGACATCAAACATCTGCTTATTGCTTGTACCTGGCTCCCAGCCGTCATTCTTTTGACCTCTTTTTGCTGGGACCCAAACCACGTTTCCATCTACACTGGTTGGTAAAGCAATACGCCGCTGGTAGGAAGGGCACGGAGGCGGCAGGCCAGCTTAAGTCTCCGGGCGTGTTGGGGCTGGTCGTTTGAGGTGTCGGTACGCTCTGGTGCTACTAGTATCCGAGACCAAGTCCGCATAGGCGTAGCATGGGGCGATCTGTGACGTGTCGGGCCGGCTCGCCGGTACTAGGATCCGAGAAAGCCCCCAGCCATAGTTTAGCAAGCAGTCACCTCCATGTGGTTCCCGCTGTAAGTACCTCTGACCATCTTGAGGGAAACAAAGAACTGCCTCTGCGAGAGCGCCTCAAAGGGTTTCGGCCCAAGTGCCTAATCCCACGGAAGATGTGAGGCCAAAAACGGGATGGGCTATTTGGGGGACTATCGGCTGCTAATCTGATAGATCCCCCCACACGTAGACACAATGGACAGGCACAACAATGAAAGAGTTCCACGGCCGGGTTCTCGGATGGCCCGGCCACTGCGTGTGAGAGAGAGAGCGGGAGAGTCACCCGAGCGCAGTGGTGGTAGGCCTCTGGCCCATGAAGACTCCTCAACCCGGTCAGGCGGTGTCGGTTCCGCTACACCGGGTTTCGTCTGTGAGCACTGTGGCCGGAGCTTCACCACAAACATAGGTCGAGGTGTGCATATATCTAAAGCACACCCCGTCCGAGCCAACGACGCCATTGATGTCGAACGGGTGAAAGCCCGTTGGAGTGACGAGGAGGTGCGGCTGATGGCTAGGGCTGAGGCTACAGCGACCTTGGCCGGGGGTATCAGGTTCATGAACCAACATCTTCGTGACCTGTTCCCCCAAAGAACCGTGGAGGCTATCAAGGGTAGGAGGAGACTGGCCTCCTACCAGGCGATGGTCCGCGGTTTTTGCCAACAGGCTATCCCGGGTTCTCCGGGTAACGCTGATGACGGCAATGGGACCTCACTACCGGGTCCCTCGGCCACCAGCCCGCACATGCGCGTTCCCCATCCCAGTCCTGAGGTCCCGCAAGACGTTGCGGAGGGATTGAGGGCCGCGATCCGTGCGCTCATTGAGCGTACGGCGCGGTTCGAAACCTTCCAGGCTGGCCGCTTGCGTGATATAGCGCGGCGGGCCCTCGAAGGATCCGCGGTAACCGATGCCATCTCACGATGGCTAGGGGACGTGTTTCCGAAGAAGGTGATGGGGTCTCCACAGCGTAACTCCAGACGGAGATGGCGGAACCCTGACAGCGGGAGAGATAGTAGGGCGGAGAAGCGCAGGCGGGAATTTGCAGAAATGCAAAAGTTGTACCGCAAAAACGCGCGTGCCTGCCTCAATAAGATTCTAGACGGGGACGTCGAAGGGAATCGTCCGTCCTCTGTCGAATTCGACGGTTACTGGCGCCCTCTTATGGAGAGCGTCAGTCCTGTCGATGGAGACATGACGGGCCTTCCTAGACGCACGTATAGCGTGAGGCATGAGTATACCGGTGGACCGATCTCTCGGGGCATACACCTCGAGGGCATCGTCCAGAGCGCGGGTAGTGAGGACAACACAGCCCCTCCCGTGTCTTCCCTATGGTGGCCGATCATATCGACGGATGTTGAGAAGCACGCCGTAAGGGCTGGTACTGCACCAGGTTTGGATGGGGTGTCTCCGCGGTTGTGGAATTCAGTTCCCTCCGCTATGCGAGCGCTCCTGTATAACCTGCTCCTCCTTGCCGGTGAGGTACCTGAGCGGTTAGCCGCTACCAGAACGGTCTTCCTTAGGAAGGCCGGGATGCCGGACAGGCCCACACCTGCCGACTACCGGCCCCTAAGCGTTGGAACCGTCCCGTTGCGACAGTTCCACAAGATCTTGGCTAGTAGACTGTCTCGATTGAACATCTGGGATGAGCGCCAACGTGGCTTCCGTCCTGTCGATGGGGTTGGTGAGAATATCACCATCCTCACGACAGTGCTGCGGGAGGCGCGGAGGAAGTGCCGATCCCTGCACGTCGCTTGTGTGGACTTGTCGAAGGCATTCGACACAGTCTCGCACAGAGCTATAACCAGTGCCGTCGAGGAGGCAGGTCTTCCACCTTGCTTCCTCGCATATGTGAGATCAGTCTACGCCAATGCATATACCACCTTGCATCCCTCCGGGGTTGGTGGAACGCGCATACGGCTGGGACGCGGCGTCCGTCAGGGAGACCCGTTGTCGCCGCTACTGTTCAATCTGGTAGTAGATCGAGCATTAGAGACTCTCTCTGGGGACGTTGGTTTCGAGATGGGAGGCGTGAAGATCGACGCCCTCGCCTATGCCGACGACATTGTCCTACTTGCACAAACACCTATGGGTTTGCAGGAGAACTTGAATCTACTGAGTGCGGCTTTCAAACGATCGGGATTGGATATCAACGTGCGTAAGACCGGAATCCTGTCCCTTGTGGCCTCTGGACGTGATCAGAAAGTAAGAGTGATAACGGACCCATTATTCCATCTCGATGGGTCCCCTCTTACGCAATGGTCTCCGACCGACGTCTGGAGGTACTTGGGTATAGAATATAAGGGAAATAGGGAACACGTAGAGTCCGCCCCTTTGGATCTTGAGTTGTCTCGCCTCTCCCGTGCACCGCTTAAACCTCAACAAAGGTTGCGGCTGCTCCGGGAGTGCCTGCTCCCGCGGCTGTTTCACCGTTGGGTGGTAGGTAGTGTGAGCGCCAAGACTCTAAAGGCGGTGGACGTCCGTGTGCGTGGCACGGCACGCACATGGCTACGATTGCCCCATGACGTCCCTTCTGGGTACTTCCAGGCGCCTATCCGCGAGGGTGGACTCGGTTTGCCCTTATTTAAGATCTTAATCCCGATACTCAAGTACCGGAGGCTCCAGCGGTTGTGTCGAAGTTCCTTCCCCCCGGCTAGGGCATCTGCCGAGTCGACGTATGTTGCACACCAGCTTGTCTGGTGTGAATCGCAGATGCTTTACCGGGGTGAGAGGGTATCCACGACCGCCGAACTCAGGCGGAGTTGTGCTGCCGCGTTGCACGCCTCATGCGACGGCAGTGGGTTCAGAGAGTCCGCTGCTAGTTCGCTGAGCACGCACTGGGTGTCGGAGGGTTCCTCCGGCATCCCGGGGGCGGATTACGTGCATTACCACCACGTGCGCGCCAACTGTTTACCGTCTAGAGTGAGGGTCTCCCGCGGGCGGGAGGGGCGCGATGTTCGTTGTCGCGCGGGGTGTCCCGAGAAAGAGACCCCGTCGCACTGCCTGCAGCGTTGCTTCCGAACGCACGGCGGGCGGATCCTGCGACACAACGATCTGTGTCGTCGGGCCGCTGAGTACTTGAGGAAAAAGGGATGGACGGTGGAGGAGGAGCAGGCCTTCTCCACGTCCCGGGGCATCCGACGACCCGACCTCATTTTATCCAGAGGCGGGGTAGCCTTCGTGGTTGATGGGCAGGTGGTATCCAGCGAAGGCGCGTTGAATCTAGCCCATGATCGGAAAGTCGCCAAGTATAAGACAATCTCCGACCTGTCCACCTTGGTCGCAACCCATGCAGGAGTGACTCGCGAAAATGTTGATTATACCGCCATAACGATCTCTTGGCGAGGTGTCTGGAGCTCCCAGAGTGAAAGTGAGCTCCGTTATCTGGGTCTTACCAAGGCTCAATTGCGGAGCTTAACCACTCGTGTCCTCTGGGGCTCATGGATGAACTGGCGGCGTTTCAACGCCATTACATCTCGTTATCGGCCAGAGAGGTTGTCGCCGCGCTAGGGGTCTGCCGGTACTGCGCCCGGGTGAAGGCGTGAATGATGTATGCTTGGTGCGGTACGAATGTAAGAGCCTCGCGGGAGGTCTCCGGTTGCACCAGTCCAGGGCCAAACACCCAAAGAGCAAAGCGCCCTGCAATGTCTATACAGACCTAAAACCGTGGTCTGATACTCAATATCTTACCTCATGGTGTCTGTATAGATACAAAGGTAAATGTACTTACCTTAAATATTCGCCCTCATAATAGGGGCGTGTATATACTATAGCCATAAGTGAGCATGCCGCCGTCACGCATCTGTCTGGTGTCAAAAAGCAATACGCCGCTAGCACTTAGGCTCTGCGGCACACAAGATCTGCGTATTGCTAAGTAACTGGGTCCCAGCCGTGAAATTTTCACCTCTTGCTGGGACAAATCTCATAACATCTGGAGAGATTTAAAAGCAATACGCCGCTGGCCAGGCACGATGCGTTGGGGGTAACATATGCACTTAAGTCTCCGGGCGGGAAGGGGCTAGTCGCTTGAGGTGTCGGGTCGACCTGTCGGCCTAGTATCCGAGACTAAGTCCCCACTGGTATAGTATGGGGTGATCTGTGAAGTGTCGGGCCCGCTTGCCGGTACTAGTATCCGAGAAAAATCCCCAAGTCATAGTTAGCAAGCAGTCACCTTCCAGCGGTTCCCGCTGAAAGTACCTCTGTTCATCTCGAGGCCCCTCAGGGGCTGCGGCTGTTCACAAACAGTCTCAGTATGGGTTTAGCGCACCCAAGGTACCCGAGCTCTAGCACACCGTAAACCCGTGGTCATGTTTCGCGGGAACGGGGGTCTTGCCTTAGTTGGCTGGACCGTGAGGATGACAACCTCTCTAAAAAATCCCTCACCCCAAGCTATGGCGCGCGGCGATGAGGGGCGTCCCAGTCGAGGGCACTGGGGCGTGGTTGGTGGGTGCATCAGCCATTAGCGGCCAAACCTCAGGACATCTGGCGAACTCTTGAGTGTAGAAGCCTTCTCCCCGGAAAGGGCGTCACCCGGGGAGTGACGTATAGTTCGTCCCTACTCGTGGGAACAAGTATGTCTAAATCTATTAAACTCGGGGATATTGGGATAGGGGATACTATGGAGGTAGGTCGTGAAAGCGCTAGGCGGTCGACAGCGATGAGAGGACGTAGCGCAAGTCCTATGCGTGGATCGAAGAGAAGATATGACGGGGCCGGGGACGGTGCCTCCGGCTCGAGAGAAGGTACGAATGTCAGTGTGAATGAAATTGACCAAATGGGATGTGTGACCGATAGAATAAGAAAGTATGTGTTTGCAGAGTCTAACCGAGTCTCTAAGAATGCGAGTGAATTTTTGCTAAAATGCGTGAGTGAGTATGAGCAACTAATGATGCGTATGATGATGAAAAATGAAAGGCTAGAAGGAAGAATTATTGAATATGAGAAAAGAATAAGCGAAAGAGTGTCTGAGAGAATGAGGGTAAGTGAAGGAAGATCGTATGCGAGTATGACTGGGTCTAGAATGACTGAAGGAAGAGTGGTTGGCACGAGTGTGGGTGTAATTGGAGCTTTGAAGGATGTGGATAAAAGGGAAAAAGGGAAAACGTACGCAGTGGTGGTGAAGGCTGCGAATGATAATGTTAAAATGAGTAGTGACCAAGTGAAAGAGACTGTCTTAAAGAATGTTAGTAAGAGTTTGAGAGTACGAGTGAGGGCTGTAAGGAAGACCAGAAGTGGTGGTCTGGCTATTGAAGCGGCAAGTGCTAAGGATGCCCAGTTGATACGTGACTGTCCGAAATTTGGTGAGCTCGGCCTCAGGGTGGATCTCCCGAAGAAGGTTGGTCCTAAAATAATTATATTTGATGTGCCGAATGAGGTGAGCGGTGATGTTCTTATTGATGAGCTGTTTTCCAAAAATATAAAGAATGTATGTAGTGTGACTGAGGCTGAGTTTAGAGATAGAACTAGAATTATAAGTAGAAATAATAAGAAAGGTATGGATGTAGGTAATGTGATTGTTGAAGTAAGCAAGAGTGTATATGATGTATTTATGAATGAGGGAAGAGTGTATGTGGAATGGAGAGCCTGTAGAGTTCGAGAGTTTGTGAATGTGCTCAGGTGCTACCGTTGCTTTGCCTACGGGCATATGATGAAGGATTGTCCCGTGAGTGAACGACTTTGTCAGAATTGTGGAGAACCAGGGCACCTGAAAGACAAGTGTAAGGGAGAGTGTGTTTGTAGGAATTGTAAGATGAAAGGGAAAAAGGCTGATCACTCTGTTCTGGCTGGAGACTGCCCAGAGTATATCCGAGTGGCTGAGAGAGAGAGAATGAGGATTAGTAATGACTAGTGGGTGTATGAATGTTGTGCAGATCAATTGCCAAAGGGCGTATGCGGTGATGTGTGACTTGGGTGTGATGAGGAGTGAACGATGTATAAGTGTGGCCCTGATACAGGAGCCGTATGTGTCTCGAGGGAGTATCTGTGGACTCCCTGTTGCGTGTGATGTATGTATGTGTGATGGTGGCAAGGCAGCTGTGGTAGTGAATGACTCGAATGTTGAGGTTGTTTGTGTGCAGGAATGTACTGATGAGTATGGGGTTTGTGTGTGGCTGAAAGGGGACTTCGGTGAGATGTATGTTGTGTCTATGTACTGTAGGTATGGGCAGGATATTGAGCCGTACTTGCTGTATATGGAGAGAGTGAATGTGCATATTGGTAGTAAAAGAGTCTTATACGGTATGGATGCGAATGCGGCCTCTCCCTTATGGTTTAGTAAGGGTAGGGGTCGCAGTAGTGTGAATGAAATGCGTGGCAGGATTCTGGAGGACTGGATTCTGGCCAGCAGTATGAATGTTTTGAATGAGCCGAGTGAGTGTTATACCTTCTCGGGAATGAGGGGCCAGAGTGACATCGATGTTACTCTGGCCAGTAGTTCCTTCGCTGGGTGCCGAATAGAATGGATGGTGAAGGATGACTGGGGTATTAGTGACCATAATGTCATATTAATACGTGTGTGGTACGATAATGTTGAGGAAAATGATTTGAGAGAAATTAAGATGTGGAATCAAGTAAATACTAAGTGGGAAGAGTATGAATATGAATTAAGTGAGAGAGTGCGGATGTATAGTAACGTGATGGATGATGAAATGAGTGCGAATGAAATGCTAGGTATGCTCCAAGAATGGATATGGGCTGCGAATGATAAATATATGAAAAGAAATAATACTAAGAATGCAAAGAAAGCGGTATGGTGGTCTAGGGATTTGGGGGTCTTAAAGAAAAAGGTGAGGAAATGTAGGCGAGCGCTCCAGAGAGCTCGAAATAGAAATAGTATGAACATGTCTGAGAGAATGGAAGATTATAAGAGATGGGTAAATGATTATAAAAGAGCGATTTGGAAAACAAAGGAGGACAATTGGAGACAATTTGTCCAGAAATCAGCAAACGTGGACCCTTGGGGTCCGGTTTATAAATTATGCAGGGGTAAGAATTTAAGAAACAGATTGAGTGCTTTAAGAATGAATGAGATAACGTATAGTACGTGGAGAGAATGTGCGAGTGTATTGATGAATGAGTTTTTCCCGAGAACTAACATGATGTGTGTGAGGAGTACTGGCATGAATGGTTTGGTGTGTGCTAGGAGTTTTGAATGGGATGAAGTGAATGCGGCTGTAAATGAGTGTAAAATGAAGCGGGCACCCGGCTTGGATGGTATAACCACTGAAATGGTGAAAGCAGCTTGGAGAGCGATCCCGGGCTTTATTATGAGATTGTATAATGCGTGTTTGATGAGTGAATGTTTCCCGAGTGAATGGAAAAAAGCGAGGGTTGTAGTGCTCCTGAAGTCCCCGGACAAGATTCGATCGGACCCCGCGTCTTATAGACCCATCAGCCTGCTGTCTGTGTTGGGCAAAGTATTAGAGAGGATGATGATGAAGAGGATAGAGTGTAAGATGAATGTGAATATGAATGAGGCCCAACATGGATTTCGCGGGGGACGATCGACTGAAAGTGCATGGATGAGGTTGAAAGAATATGTGCGAATGAGTGAAAGTAAATATGTACTTGGAGTGTTTGTTGATTTCAAGGGAGCGTTTGATAATCTTGAGTGGGTGAGAGTGATTGAAGTTTTGAATGAGGTTGGATGTGATGAAATCGGGTTGTGGAAGTCCTATTTTAGCAATAGGAAGGCATGTATGAGTGGAATAAATGAGATAGTATGGAAGGATGTTGAAAGAGGATGTCCGCAGGGGTCTGTCTGTGGTCCATTCATTTGGAACATGATGATGGACAGGCTCTTGTGGCGCCTGAGTGATTGTGGGTGTAAATGTGTTGCTTATGCGGACGATTTATTGCTGGTTGTTGAGGGTCAGAACAGAGTGGAGTTGGAAAGCGGTGGCACGGAGTGGATGAGAATAGTGTGTGAATGGGGTGAGACTGTGGGTGTGAATGTGTCTGTGAATAAAACGATGACGATGTTGATGAAAGGAAACCTCGCCAGTACAAGGCGGCCGTGTGTTCGAATGAATGGAAGAATGATTAAGTATGCTGAGAGCGTAAAGTATTTGGGTATTTGGATGAGTGAAAGAATGCACTTTAGGGTGCATTTGGAGTACTTGCGAAGAAAACTTGTAAATGTTGTAGGGCAAATGAGGAGAGTGATGAAGTGTGAATGGGGTATGAGAAAGCGTGCAATGTGGATTGTGTATAAGGGATTGTTTGTTGCATGCGGAATGTATGGGGCGAGTGTGTGGGCCGATATGATGAATGTTGAGTATGGAAAGCGGCTCATTAATAGGTGTCAGCGGGTTGTTATGCATGCTTGCTTAAATGTATGCAGGACAGTGTCAACGGAGGCGATGCAAGTGCTGATGGGAGCGCTGCCCTGGGACCTAGAGTGTATACGCCGATCACTCACTTATAGAGTAAAGCACGGCGCGTCACTGGGTTTGAATGATATATTGTCTGATGAGGATGTGATTGGAACGGATGTGGATGTATGTATAAGATTGATAAATGATAAAGTATATAGAATATGGCAGAACAGATGGGATAATTGTATAAGTGGTCGTGTGACGTACGAATATATACGTAATGTGAGATTTGCAGAAAGAAATTACATGTTTGAGCCTAACACCAGTGTGTCGTTTCTCTTAACGGGGCATGGTAGTATGAATGCATTTTTATATGATCGAGGGCTGACTGAACGAGAAGCGTGTGTGTGTGGAGCCGAGCGTGAGGACTGGAAGCATGTGCTGGCTGAATGTGATAGGTATAACGATTTAAGAGATTTGAGTGAATGTGGCGTCTGTATGAATGAGAATGGAGTGATTGATGTGAGTCGTGTTTTAGAATGCAAGGAACGGTATGAACGTTTTAGTCGATTTGCTGTGCGAATATTTAAGAGGAGGAGGGAAATAATGAGTCGTACATAGGCGGATGTCTTGAGGTTGCAAGGGGGACCCAGGGATGATGGGCTATGGCTCACACCCTATGGTGTGTCCTAGGGGAGTGGCGACCCCTCATACCTGAGCTGGCCTACCCAGGCCGAGGTTGGCAAGGACCTCATGGGTAGAGGCTTGTATGTGTCTCGAAAAGCATGACCAGTAAGGCTTAAGCACTGGTACCACGGGGGTTGACTGTGAGCCCACGGAGGGGTGGTTCCCCTCCGTCGTCATCCAAATGGGTTGGACTCGTGGGGGCAGTGGTATAGCCTATATCGCAGGCTAGGGATGATCACATCCCGGCGGGGAGCTGCGCTAATACAGTTCGGGCGCCGTCCTGCAGAGCACGGTAGAGATATAGAAAGGTCTCGACCCTACCTTGGGTATCCACGGGGCTTGCAACCCAGGATAAATAGGTAGCACCAGGGAGGTTTTCCCTGAGTGCGCGCTGATTGAGCGTATCTCAATCCCGCGCCCATGGGGGCCGTGTTGGTTAGGGCTTCGAGCCAGGTACAGCACGTTAAATCACATTCGACTTAATGTTCATCTCGAGGGAAACTAAGCACTGCCTCTGCGAAAGCGCCTCAAAGGGCTTCGGCTCAAGTGCCTAATCCCACGGAAGATGTGAGGCCAAAAACGGGATGGGCTATTTGGGGGACTCTCAGTTGTCATTCTGATAGATCCCCCCACATGTGGTTAATAATGGATAGGACTAATAAAGAGAAAATCCCACGGCCGGGCTCTCGGATGGCCCGGCCACTGCATGTGTGTGCGAATGCGAATACACCCGATCTCAGTAGTGGTGGACCTCTGGCGCACGACGGCTCCGTCACCCGGGATGGCGGTAATACGTCCGCCGCACCGGGTGCGTACACCTGTGAGCACTGTGGCCGGGGCTTCACTACGCGCATAGGCAGAGGTGTGCATGTTTCAAAAGCACACCCCATCCAAGCGAACGACGCCGTAGACGTCGAACGGGTGAAAGCCCGTTGGACCGATGAGGAGGTGCGGTTGCTGGCTCGGGCTGAGGCTGAAGCTACCTCAGTCGGGGGAGTCAGGTTCATGAACCAACACCTTCATGGCCTATTCAACCACAGAACCGTTGAGGCCATCAAAGGTAGACGGCGGCAGGCCGAATACCAAGAGATGGTCCACGGTTTTTGCCAACAGACTACCCCGGAAACTCCGGGTAACGTTGATGACGGCAACGGGACCAGACTACCCGGTCCCTGTGAAGCGACAAGCGATCAGCACGAAAACCCCTCGCCCAGACCTGGAGTTCCCCCACACGAGGTTGTGGAGAAGCTCCGAGCCGCGATCCGCGAGCTCATTGAGCGGACGGCGCGGTTCGAGAGCTTTCAGGCTGGCCGCTTGCGACACACGGCGCAGCGGGCCCTCGATGGGCACACGGTTACCGCAGACATCTCGCGATGGCTAGGTGACGTGTTCCCGGAAAGGGTGACGAGGGCTCCTCATGAGTCCAGACAGATGCGGCGTAGCCCCAACAGCGGGAGAGAGAGTAGGGAGGAGAGGCGCAAGCGGGAGTATGCAGAAATGCAAAAACTGTACCGCAAGAATGCGCGTGCCTGCCTCAGTAAGATTCTGGATGGTGACATCGAAGGGAATCGCCCGTCCTCTGTTGAATTCGACGGTTACTGGCGTCCTCTCATGGAGATGGCCAGTCCCGTCGATGGAGACATGTCGGGCCTTCCTAGATGCTCATCCAGCGTGAGGCAAGAGGAGACCGGTGGTTCGACCTCCCGGGGCATACACCTCGAGGGGATCGGCCAGAGCGCGGGTGATGGGGACTGTACTGCCCCACCCGTGTCTTCCCTATGGTGGCCGATCACGTCGACAGACGTCGAGAAGCACGCCGTAAGGGCCGGTACAGCACCAAGTTTGGACGGGGTCTCTCCGCGGTTGTGGAACTCAGTTCCCGCCGCGGTAAGAGCACTACTGTACAACCTGCTCCTCCTTGCGGGAGAGGTTCCTGATCGGATGGCCGTTACCAGGACGGTCTTCCTTAGGAAGGCCGGGATGCCGGACAGGCCTACACCTGCCGATTACCGGCCCCTAAGCGTTGGATCCGTTACGTTGCGGCAGTTTCATAAGATACTGGCGAGTAGATTGTCTCAGCTTAACATCTGGGATGAGCGCCAACGTGGCTTCCGTCCTGTCGATGGGGTGGGTGAAAATATCACGATCCTCACGACAGTGATGCGAGAGGCCCGTAGGAAGTGCCGATCCCTGCACGTCGCTTGTGTGGACTTGTCGAAGGCATTCGACACAGTTTCACACAAAGCTATAATCAGTGCTGCGGAGGAGGCAGGTCTTCCACCTTGCTTCCTGGCATATCTGAGATCAATCTACTCGAATGCATATACGACCTTGCATCCCCACGGGGCCACTGAAACGCTAATACGACTGGGACGCGGCGTCCGTCAGGGAGACCCGCTATCGCCTCTAATGTTCAACCTGGTAGTAGATAGAGCATTAGAGACTCTCTCTAGGGACGTTGGCTTTGCGATGGGAGGCATTAAGATCGATGCCCTCGCCTATGCCGACGACATCGTCCTCCTGGCCCAAACACCTATGGGCTTGCAGGAGAATCTGAATCGGCTTTATGCCGCTTTTATGCGATCGGGACTGGAGATCAACGCTAAGAAGACCGGTATCCTTTCCCTGGTTGCTTCTGGACGCGAAAAGAAAGTAAGGGTTATCACGGCTCCGTTGTTCCATCTTAACGGATGCCCCCTTACGCAGCGGTCACCGACCGACGTCTGGAAGTACCTGGGTATGGAGTATGAGGGAAACAGGGAACACGTAGAGTGTGCCCCTTTGGACCTTGCGCTATCTCGCCTCTCCCGGGCACCGCTCAAACCCCAACAAAGGTTGCGGTTGCTCCGGGAGTGCCTACTCCCACGGCTTTTCCACCGTTGGGTAGTGGGGAACGTGAGTGCCAAGAGTCTGAAGGCGGTGGACGTCCGTGTGCGCGCCATAACGCGTACATGGCTG
>OX411277.1:26250416-26252916 GCA_948146005.1 Nomada fucata | reverse complement strand
GTGATTTCTGCCCAGTGCTCTGAATGTCAACGTGAAGAAATTCAAGAAAGCACGGGTAAACGGCGGGAGTAACTATGACTCTCTTAATATATTATCATATATATTATCGATGCTATAGCCTCAAGCTGGTCTGCCGCTCTCACGACCCTGTCTGGCGACCATAGCTATATGTCGCGGAATACCAACCACCGACATCAAACATCTGCTTATTGCTTGTACCTGGCTCCCAGCCGTCATTCTTTTGACCTCTTTTTGCTGGGACCCAAACCACGTTTCCATCTACACTGGTTGGTAAAGCAATACGCCGCTGGTAGGAAGGGCACGGAGGCGGCAGGCCAGCTTAAGTCTCCGGGCGTGTTGGGGCTGGTCGTTTGAGGTGTCGGTACGCTCTGGTGCTACTAGTATCCGAGACCAAGTCCGCATAGGCGTAGCATGGGGCGATCTGTGACGTGTCGGGCCGGCTCGCCGGTACTAGGATCCGAGAAAGCCCCCAGCCATAGTTTAGCAAGCAGTCACCTCCATGTGGTTCCCGCTGTAAGTACCTCTGACCATCTTGAGGGAAACAAAGAACTGCCTCTGCGAGAGCGCCTCAAAGGGTTTCGGCCCAAGTGCCTAATCCCACGGAAGATGTGAGGCCAAAAACGGGATGGGCTATTTGGGGGACTATCGGCTGCTAATCTGATAGATCCCCCCACACGTAGACACAATGGACAGGCACAACAATGAAAGAGTTCCACGGCCGGGTTCTCGGATGGCCCGGCCACTGCGTGTGAGAGAGAGAGCGGGAGAGTCACCCGAGCGCAGTGGTGGTAGGCCTCTGGCCCATGAAGACTCCTCAACCCGGTCAGGCGGTGTCGGTTCCGCTACACCGGGTTTCGTCTGTGAGCACTGTGGCCGGAGCTTCACCACAAACATAGGTCGAGGTGTGCATATATCTAAAGCACACCCCGTCCGAGCCAACGACGCCATTGATGTCGAACGGGTGAAAGCCCGTTGGAGTGACGAGGAGGTGCGGCTGATGGCTAGGGCTGAGGCTACAGCGACCTTGGCCGGGGGTATCAGGTTCATGAACCAACATCTTCGTGACCTGTTCCCCCAAAGAACCGTGGAGGCTATCAAGGGTAGGAGGAGACTGGCCTCCTACCAGGCGATGGTCCGCGGTTTTTGCCAACAGGCTATCCCGGGTTCTCCGGGTAACGCTGATGACGGCAATGGGACCTCACTACCGGGTCCCTCGGCCACCAGCCCGCACATGCGCGTTCCCCATCCCAGTCCTGAGGTCCCGCAAGACGTTGCGGAGGGATTGAGGGCCGCGATCCGTGCGCTCATTGAGCGTACGGCGCGGTTCGAAACCTTCCAGGCTGGCCGCTTGCGTGATATAGCGCGGCGGGCCCTCGAAGGATCCGCGGTAACCGATGCCATCTCACGATGGCTAGGGGACGTGTTTCCGGAGAAGGTGATGGGGTCTCCACAGCGTAACTCCAGACGGAGATGGCGGAACCCTGACAGCGGGAGAGATAGTAGGGCGGAGAAGCGCAGGCGGGAATTTGCAGAAATGCAAAAGTTGTACCGCAAAAACGCGCGTGCCTGCCTCAATAAGATTCTAGACGGGGACGTCGAAGGGAATCGTCCGTCCTCTGTCGAATTCGACGGTTACTGGCGCCCTCTTATGGAGAGCGTCAGTCCTGTCGATGGAGACATGACGGGCCTTCCTAGACGCACGTATAGCGTGAGGCATGAGTATACCGGTGGACCGATCTCTCGGGGCATACACCTCGAGGGCATCGTCCAGAGCGCGGGTAGTGAGGACAACACAGCCCCTCCCGTGTCTTCCCTATGGTGGCCGATCATATCGACGGATGTTGAGAAGCACGCCGTAAGGGCTGGTACTGCACCAGGTTTGGATGGGGTGTCTCCGCGGTTGTGGAATTCAGTTCCCTCCGCTATGCGAGCGCTCCTGTATAACCTGCTCCTCCTTGCCGGTGAGGTACCTGAGCGGTTAGCCGCTACCAGAACGGTCTTCCTTAGGAAGGCCGGGATGCCGGACAGGCCCACACCTGCCGACTACCGGCCCCTAAGCGTTGGAACCGTCCCGTTGCGACAGTTCCACAAGATCTTGGCTAGTAGACTGTCTCGATTGAACATCTGGGATGAGCGCCAACGTGGCTTCCGTCCTGTCGATGGGGTTGGTGAGAATATCACCATCCTCACGACAGTGCTGCGGGAGGCCCGTAGGAAGTGCCGATCCCTGCACGTCGCTTGTGTGGACTTGTCGAAGGCATTCGACACAGTTTCACACAAAGCTATAATCAGTGCTGCGGAGGAGGCAGGTCTTCCACCTTGCTTCCTGGCATATCTGAGATCAATCTACTCGAATGCATATACGACCTTGCATCCCCACGGGGCCACTGAAACGCTAATACGACTGGCACGCGGCGTCCGTAAGGGAGACCCGCTATCGCCTCTAATGTTCAACCTGGTAGTAGATAGAGCATTAGAG
>OX411277.1:26232916-26245416 GCA_948146005.1 Nomada fucata | reverse complement strand
CGCTGGAAGGTTGGTGGACCACAGGCAAAACAATACGCCGCTGGACGGATTTTGGACCGAGTGGCAAAACAATACGCCGCTGGAAGGTTGGTGGACCGAATGGAAAGCAATACGCCGCTGGACGGATTTTGGACCGAGAGGCAAAACAATACGCCGCTGGAAGGTTGTTGGACCGAAAGGCAAAACAATACGCCGCCGGAAGGTTGGTGGACCACAGACAAAACAATACGCCGCTGGACGGATTTTGGACCGAGTGGCAAAACAATACGCCGCTGGACGGATTTTGGACCGAGTGGCAAAACATTACGCCGCTGGAAGGTTGGTGGACCGAATGGCAAAGCAATACGCCGCTGGACGGATTTTGGACCGAGTGGCAAAGCAATACGCCGCTGGAAGGTTGGTGGACCGAATGGCAAAGCAATACGCCGCTGGAAGGTTGGTGGACCGAATGGCAAAACAATACGCCGCTGGAAGGTTGGTGGACCACAGGCAAAACAATACGCCGCTGGACGGATTTTGGACCGAGTGGCAAAACAATACGCCGGTGGAAGGTTGGTGGACCGAAAGGCAAACCAATACGCCGCTGGAAGGTTGGTGGACCACAGGCAAAACAATACGCCGCTGGACGGATTTTGGACCGAGTGGCAAAACAATACGCCGCTGGACGGATTTTGGACCGAGTGGCAAAACAATACGCCGCTGGACGGATTTTGGACCGAGTGGCAAAGCAAGACGCCGCTGGAAGGTTGGTGGACCGAAAAGCAAAGAAATATGCCGCTGGAAGGTTGGTGGACATTGCAGATCTTGGTGGTAGTAGCAAATACTCAAGCGAGGCCCTGCAGGACTGACGTGGAGAAGGGTTTCGTGTGAACAGCCGTTGCACACGAGTCAGTCGATCCTAAGCCCTAAGAGAAATCCTATGTAGATGAGGTGTCCTAAAACATATAACGATATGAATTAAGAAACACACCCGTCGGGCGAAAGGGAATCCGGTTCCTATTCCGGAACCCGGCAGCGGAACCGCATACCAATCGGGCCCTCGGTGAGAGAGTTCGTCGGGGTAACCCAAAATGACCTGGAGACGCCGTCGGGAGATCCGGGAAGAGTTTTCTTTTCTGTATAAGCGTTCGAGTTCCCTGGAAACCTCTAGCAGGGAGATAGGGTTTGGGACGCGAAGAGCACCGCAGTTGCGGCGGTGTCCGGATCTTCCCCTTGGACCTTGAAAATCCAGGAGAGGGCCACGTGGGGGTGTCGCGCCGGTTCGTACCCATATCCTCAGCAGGTCTCCAAGGTAAAGAGCCTCTAGTCGATAGATTAATGTAGGTAAGGGAAGTCGGCAAATTGGATCCGTAACTTCGGAATAAGGATTGGCTCTGAGGAGCGGGGCGTGTCGGGCTTGGTCGGGAAGTGGGTTTGTCCGACGTGCCGGGCCTGTGCGAGGTGAACGGACGCATTATTGCGAAACCGGGATCCGAGCTCGGTCCCGTGCCTTGGCCTCCCGCGGATCTTCCTTGCTGCGAGGCTTCCGTGACGGAATTCCGTCGTGGTCGTTCTCTTCGGCCGCCATTCAACGCTCAGCTCAGAACTGGCACGGACTAGGGGAATCCGACTGTCTAATTAAAACAAAGCATTGCGATGGCCCCCGCGGGTGTTGACGCAATGTGATTTCTGCCCAGTGCTCTGAATGTCAACGTGAAGAAATTCAAGAAAGCACGGGTAAACGGCGGGAGTAACTATGACTCTCTTAATATATTATCATATATATTATCGATGCTATAGCCTCAAGCTGGTCTGCCGCTCTCACGACCCTGTCTGGCGACCATAGCTATATGTCGCGGAATACCAACCACCGACATCAAACATCTGCTTATTGCTTGTACCTGGCTCCCAGCCGTCATTCTTTTGACCTCTTTTTGCTGGGACCCAAACCACGTTTCCATCTACACTGGTTGGTAAAGCAATACGCCGCTGGTAGGAAGGGCACGGAGGCGGCAGGCCAGCTTAAGTCTCCGGGCGTGTTGGGGCTGGTCGTTTGAGGTGTCGGTACGCTCTGGTGCTACTAGTATCCGAGACCAAGTCCGCATAGGCGTAGCATGGGGCGATCTGTGACGTGTCGGGCCGGCTCGCCGGTACTAGGATCCGAGAAAGCCCCCAGCCATAGTTTAGCAAGCAGTCACCTCCATGTGGTTCCCGCTGTAAGTACCTCTGACCATCTTGAGGGAAACAAAGAACTGCCTCTGCGAGAGCGCCTCAAAGGGTTTCGGCCCAAGTGCCTAATCCCACGGAAGATGTGAGGCCAAAAACGGGATGGGCTATTTGGGGGACTATCGGCTGCTAATCTGATAGATCCCCCCACACGTAGACACAATGGACAGGCACAACAATGAAAGAGTTCCACGGCCGGGTTCTCGGATGGCCCGGCCACTGCGTGTGAGAGAGAGAGCGGGAGAGTCACCCGAGCGCAGTGGTGGTAGGCCTCTGGCCCATGAAGACTCCTCAACCCGGTCAGGCGGTGTCGGTTCCGCTACACCGGGTTTCGTCTGTGAGCACTGTGGCCGGAGCTTCACCACAAACATAGGTCGAGGTGTGCATATATCTAAAGCACACCCCGTCCGAGCCAACGACGCCATTGATGTCGAACGGGTGAAAGCCCGTTGGAGTGACGAGGAGGTGCGGCTGATGGCTAGGGCTGAGGCTACAGCGACCTTGGCCGGGGGTATCAGGTTCATGAACCAACATCTTCGTGACCTGTTCCCCCAAAGAACCGTGGAGGCTATCAAGGGTAGGAGGAGACTGGCCTCCTACCAGGCGATGGTCCGCGGTTTTTGCCAACAGGCTATCCCGGGTTCTCCGGGTAACGCTGATGACGGCAATGGGACCTCACTACCGGGTCCCTCGGCCACCAGCCCGCACATGCGCGTTCCCCATCCCAGTCCTGAGGTCCCGCAAGACGTTGCGGAGGGATTGAGGGCCGCGATCCGTGCGCTCATTGAGCGTACGGCGCGGTTCGAAACCTTCCAGGCTGGCCGCTTGCGTGATATAGCGCGGCGGGCCCTCGAAGGATCCGCGGTAACCGATGCCATCTCACGATGGCTAGGGGACGTGTTTCCGGAGAAGGTGATGGGGTCTCCACAGCGTAACTCCAGACGGAGATGGCGGAACCCTGACAGCGGGAGAGATAGTAGGGCGGAGAAGCGCAGGCGGGAATTTGCAGAAATGCAAAAGTTGTACCGCAAAAACGCGCGTGCCTGCCTCAATAAGATTCTAGACGGGGACGTCGAAGGGAATCGTCCGTCCTCTGTCGAATTCGACGGTTACTGGCGCCCTCTTATGGAGAGCGTCAGTCCTGTCGATGGAGACATGACGGGCCTTCCTAGACGCACGTATAGCGTGAGGCATGAGTATACCGGTGGACCGATCTCTCGGGGCATACACCTCGAGGGCATCGTCCAGAGCGCGGGTAGTGAGGACAACACAGCCCCTCCCGTGTCTTCCCTATGGTGGCCGATCATATCGACGGATGTTGAGAAGCACGCCGTAAGGGCTGGTACTGCACCAGGTTTGGATGGGGTGTCTCCGCGGTTGTGGAATTCAGTTCCCTCCGCTATGCGAGCGCTCCTGTATAACCTGCTCCTCCTTGCCGGTGAGGTACCTGAGCGGTTAGCCGCTACCAGAACGGTCTTCCTTAGGAAGGCCGGGATGCCGGACAGGCCCACACCTGCCGACTACCGGCCCCTAAGCGTTGGAACCGTCCCGTTGCGACAGTTCCACAAGATCTTGGCTAGTAGACTGTCTCGATTGAACATCTGGGATGAGCGCCAACGTGGCTTCCGTCCTGTCGATGGGGTTGGTGAGAATATCACCATCCTCACGACAGTGCTGCGGGAGGCGCGGAGGAAGTGCCGATCCCTGCACGTCGCTTGTGTGGACTTGTCGAAGGCATTCGACACAGTCTCGCACAGAGCTATAACCAGTGCCGTCGAGGAGGCAGGTCTTCCACCTTGCTTCCTCGCATATGTGAGATCAGTCTACGCCAATGCATATACCACCTTGCATCCCTCCGGGGTTGGTGGAACGCGCATACGGCTGGGACGCGGCGTCCGTCAGGGAGACCCGTTGTCGCCGCTACTGTTCAATCTGGTAGTAGATCGAGCATTAGAGACTCTCTCTGGGGACGTTGGTTTCGAGATGGGAGGCGTGAAGATCGACGCCCTCGCCTATGCCGACGACATTGTCCTACTTGCACAAACACCTATGGGTTTGCAGGAGAACTTGAATCTACTGAGTGCGGCTTTCAAACGATCGGGATTGGATATCAACGTGCGTAAGACCGGAATCCTGTCCCTTGTGGCCTCTGGACGTGATCAGAAAGTAAGAGTGATAACGGACCCATTATTCCATCTCGATGGGTCCCCTCTTACGCAATGGTCTCCGACCGACGTCTGGAGGTACTTGGGTATAGAATATAAGGGAAATAGGGAACACGTAGAGTCCGCCCCTTTGGATCTTGAGTTGTCTCGCCTCTCCCGTGCACCGCTTAAACCTCAACAAAGGTTGCGGCTGCTCCGGGAGTGCCTGCTCCCGCGGCTGTTTCACCGTTGGGTGGTAGGTAGTGTGAGCGCCAAGACTCTAAAGGCGGTGGACGTCCGTGTGCGTGGCACGGCACGCACATGGCTACGATTGCCCCATGACGTCCCTTCTGGGTACTTCCAGGCGCCTATCCGCGAGGGTGGTCTCGGTTTGCCCTTATTTAAGATCTTAATCCCGATACTCAAGTACCGGAGGCTCCAGCGGTTGTGTCGAAGTTCCTTCCCCCCGGCTAGGGCATCTGCCGAGTCGACGTATGTTGCACACCAGCTTGTCTGGTGTGAATCGCAGATGCTTTACCGGGGTGAGAGGGTATCCACGACCGCCGAACTCAGGCGGAGTTGTGCTGCCGCGTTGCACGCCTCATGCGACGGCAGTGGGTTCAGAGAGTCCGCTGCTAGTTCGCTGAGCACGCACTGGGTGTCGGAGGGTTCCTCCGGCATCCCGGGGGCGGATTACGTGCATTACCACCACGTGCGCGCCAACTGTTTACCGTCTAGAGTGAGGGTCTCCCGCGGGCGGGAGGGGCGCGATGTTCGTTGTCGCGCGGGGTGTCCCGAGAAAGAGACCCCGTCGCACTGCCTGCAGCGTTGCTTCCGAACGCACGGCGGGCGGATCCTGCGACACAACGATCTGTGTCGTCGGGCCGCTGAGTACTTGAGGAAAAAGGGATGGACGGTGGAGGAGGAGCAGGCCTTCTCCACGTCCCGGGGCATCCGACGACCCGACCTCATTTTATCCAGAGGCGGGGTAGCCTTCGTGGTTGATGGGCAGGTGGTATCCAGCGAAGGCGCGTTGAATCTAGCCCATGATCGGAAAGTCGCCAAGTATAAGACAATCTCCGACCTGTCCACCTTGGTCGCAACCCATGCAGGAGTGACTCGCGAAAATGTTGATTATACCGCCATAACGATCTCTTGGCGAGGTGTCTGGAGCTCCCAGAGTGAAAGTGAGCTCCGTTATCTGGGTCTTACCAAGGCTCAATTGCGGAGCTTAACCACTCGTGTCCTCTGGGGCTCATGGATGAACTGGCGGCGTTTCAACGCCATTACATCTCGTTATCGGCCAGAGAGGTTGTCGCCGCGCTAGGGGTCTGCCGGTACTGCGCCCGGGTGAAGGCGTGAATGATGTATGCTTGGTGCGGTACGAATGTAAGAGCCTCGCGGGAGGTCTCCGGTTGCACCAGTCCAGGGCCAAACACCCAAAGAGCAAAGCGCCCTGCAATGTCTATACAGAAATAAAACCGTGGTCTGATACTCAATATCTTACCTCATGGTGTCTGTATAGATACAAAGGTAAATGTACTTACCTTAAATATTCGCCCTCATAATAGGGGCGTGTATATACTATAGCCATAAGTGAGCATGCCGCCGTCACGCATCTGTCTGGTGTCAAAAAGCAATACGCCGCTAGCACTTAGGCTCTGCGGCACACAAGATCTGCGTATTGCTAAGTAACTGGGTCCCAGCCGTGAAATTTTCACCTCTTGCTGGGACAAATCTCATAACATCTGGAGAGATTTAAAAGCAATACGCCGCTGGCCAGGCACGATGCGTTGGGGGTAACATATGCACTTAAGTCTCCGGGCGGGAAGGGGCTAGTCGCTTGAGGTGTCGGGTCGACCTGTCGGCCTAGTATCCGAGACTAAGTCCCCACTGGTATAGTATGGGGTGATCTGTGAAGTGTCGGGCCCGCTTGCCGGTACTAGTATCCGAGAAAAATCCCCAAGTCATAGTTAGCAAGCAGTCACCTTCCAGCGGTTCCCGCTGAATGTACCTCTGTTCATCTCGAGGCCCCTCAGGGGCTGCGGCTGTTCACAAGCAGTCTCAGTATGGGTTTAGCGCACCCAAGGTACCCGAGCTCTAGCACACCGTAAACCCGTGGTCATGTTTCGCGGGAACGGGGGTCTTGCCTTAGTTGGCTGGACCGTGAGGATGACAACCTCTCTAAAAAATCCCTCACCCCAAGCTATGGCGCGCGGCGATGAGGGGCGTCCCAGTCGAGGGCACTGGGGCGTGGTTGGTGGGTGCATCAGCCATTAGCGGCCAAACCTCAGGACATCTGGCGAACTCTTGAGTGTAGAAGCCTTCTCCCCGGAAAGGGCGTCACCCGGGGAGTGACGTATAGTTCGTCCCTACTCGTGGGAACAAGTATGTCTAAATCTATTAAACTCGGGGATATTGGGATAGGGGATACTATGGAGGTAGGTCGTGAAAGCGCTAGGCGGTCGACAGCGATGAGAGGACGTAGCGCAAGTCCTATGCGTGGATCGAAGAGAAGATATGACGGGGCCGGGGACGGTGCCTCCGGCTCGAGAGAAGGTACGAATGTCAGTGTGAATGAAATTGACCAAATGGGATGCGTGACCGATAGAATAAGAAAGTATGTGTTTGCAGAGTCTAACCGAGTCTCTAAGAATGCGAGTGAATTTTTGCTAAAATGCGTGAGTGAGTATGAGCAACTAATGATGCGTATGATGATGAAAAATGAAAGGCTAGAAGGAAGAATTATTGAATATGAGAAAAGAATAAGCGAAAGAGTGTCTGAGAGAATGAGGGTAAGTGAAGGAAGATCGTATGCGAGTATGACTGGGTCTAGAATGACTGAAGGAAGAGTGGTTGGCACGAGTGTGGGTGTAATTGGAGCTTTGAAGGATGTGGATAAAAGGGAAAAAGGGAAAACGTACGCAGTGGTGGTGAAGGCTGCGAATGATAATGTTAAAATGAGTAGTGACCAAGTGAAAGAGACTGTCTTAAAGAATGTTAGTAAGAGTTTGAGAGTACGAGTGAGGGCTGTAAGGAAGACCAGAAGTGGTGGTCTGGCTATTGAAGCGGCAAGTGCTAAGGATGCCCAGTTGATACGTGACTGTCCGAAATTTGGTGAGCTCGGCCTCAGGGTGGATCTCCCGAAGAAGGTTGGTCCTAAAATAATTATATTTGATGTGCCGAATGAGGTGAGCGGTGATGTTCTTACTGATGAGCTGTTTTCCAAAAATATAAAGAATGTATGTAGTGTGACTGAGGCTGAGTTTAGAGATAGAACTAGAATTATAAGTAGAAATAATAAGAAAGGTATGGATGTAGGTAATGTGATTGTTGAAGTAAGCAAGAGTGTGTATGATGTATTTATGAATGAGGGAAGAGTGTATGTGGAATGGAGAGCCTGTAGAGTTCGAGAGTTTGTGAATGTGCTCAGGTGCTACCGTTGCTTTGCCTACGGGCATATGATGAAGGATTGTCCCGTGAGTGAACGACTTTGTCAGAATTGTGGAGAACCAGGGCACCTGAAAGACAAGTGTAAGGGAGAGTGTGTTTGTAGGAATTGTAAGATGAAAGGGAAAAAGGCTGATCACTCTGTTCTGGCTGGAGACTGCCCAGAGTATATCCGAGTGGCTGAGAGAGAGAGAATGAGGATTAGTAATGACTAGTGGGTGTATGAATGTTGTGCAGATCAATTGCCAAAGGGCGTATGCGGTGATGTGTGACTTGGGTGTGATGAGGAGTGAACGATGTATAAGTGTGGCCCTGATACAGGAGCCGTATGTGTCTCGAGGGAGTATCTGTGGACTCCCTGTTGCGTGTGATGTATGTATGTGTGATGGTGGCAAGGCAGCTGTGGTAGTGAATGACTCGAATGTTGAGGTTGTTTGTGTGCAGGAATGTACTGATGAGTATGGGGTTTGTGTGTGGCTGAAAGGGGACTTCGGTGAGATGTATGTTGTGTCTATGTACTGTAGGTATGGGCAGGATATTGGGCCGTACTTGCTGTATATGGAGAGAGTGAATGTGCATATTGGTAGTAAAAGAGTCTTATACGGTATGGATGCGAATGCGGCCTCTCCCTTATGGTTTAGTAAGGGTAGGGGTCGCAGTAGTGTGAATGAAATGCGTGGCAGGATTCTGGAGGACTGGATTCTGGCCAGCAGTATGAATGTTTTGAATGAGCCGAGTGAGTGTTATACCTTCTCGGGAATGAGGGGCCAGAGTGACATCGATGTTACTCTGGCCAGTAGTTCCTTCGCTGGGTGCCGAATAGAATGGATGGTGAAGGATGACTGGGGTATTAGTGACCATAATGTCATATTAATACGTGTGTGGTACGATAATGTTGAGGAAAATGATTTGAGAGAAATTAAGATGTGGAATCAAGTAAATACTAAGTGGGAAGAGTATGAATATGAATTAAGTGAGAGAGTGCGGATGTATAGTAACGTGATGGATGATGAAATGAGTGCGAATGAAATGCTAGGTATGCTCCAAGAATGGATATGGGCTGCGAATGATAAATATATGAAAAGAAATAATACTAAGAATGCAAAGAAAGCGGTATGGTGGTCTAGGGATTTGGGGGTCTTAAAGAAAAAGGTGAGGAAATGTAGGCGAGCGCTCCAGAGAGCTCGAAATAGAAATAGTATGAACATGTCTGAGAGAATGGAAGATTATAAGAGATGGGTAAATGATTATAAAAGAGCGATTTGGAAAACAAAGGAGGACAATTGGAGACAATTTGTCCAGAAATCAGCAAACGTGGACCCTTGGGGTCCGGTTTATAAATTATGCAGGGGTAAGAATTTAAGAAACAGATTGAGTGCTTTAAGAATGAATGAGATAACGTATAGTACGTGGAGAGAATGTGCGAGTGTATTGATGAATGAGTTTTTCCCGAGAACTAACATGATGTGTGTGAGGAGTACTGGCATGAATGGTTTGGTGTGTGCTAGGAGTTTTGAATGGGATGAAGTGAATGCGGCTGTAAATGAGTGTAAAATGAAGCGGGCACCCGGCTTGGATGGTATAACCACTGAAATGGTGAAAGCAGCTTGGAGAGCGATCCCGGGCTTTATTATGAGATTGTATAATGCGTGTTTGATGAGTGAATGTTTCCCGAGTGAATGGAAAAAAGCGAGGGTTGTAGTGCTCCTGAAGTCCCCGGACAAGATTCGATCGGACCCCGCGTCTTATAGACCCATCAGCCTGCTGTCTGTGTTGGGCAAAGTATTAGAGAGGATGATGATGAAGAGGATAGAGTGTAAGATGAATGTGAATATGAATGAGGCCCAACATGGATTTCGCGGGGGACGATCGACTGAAAGTGCATGGATGAGGTTGAAAGAATATGTGCGAATGAGTGAAAGTAAATATGTACTTGGAGTGTTTGTTGATTTCAAGGGAGCGTTTGATAATCTTGAGTGGGTGAGAGTGATTGAAGTTTTGGATGAGGTTGGATGTGATGAAATCGGGTTGTGGAAGTCCTATTTTAGCAATAGGAAGGCATGTATGAGTGGAATAAATGAGATAGTATGGAAGGATGTTGAAAGAGGATGTCCGCAGGGGTCTGTCTGTGGTCCATTCATTTGGAACATGATGATGGACAGGCTCTTGTGGCGCCTGAGTGATTGTGGGTGTAAATGTGTTGCTTATGCGGACGATTTATTGCTGGTTGTTGAGGGTCAGAACAGAGTGGAGTTGGAAAGCGGTGGCACGGAGTGGATGAGAATAGTGTGTGAATGGGGTGAGACTGTGGGTGTGAATGTGTCTGTGAATAAAACGATGACGATGTTGATGAAAGGAAACCTCGCCAGTACCAGGCGGCCGTGTGTTCGAATGAATGGAAGAATGATTAAGTATGCTGAGAGCGTAAAGTATTTGGGTATTTGGATGAGTGAAAGAATGCACTTTAGGGTGCATTTGGAGTACTTGCGAAGAAAACTTGTAAATGTTGTAGGGCAAATGAGGAGAGTGATGAAGTGTGAATGGGGTATGAGAAAGCGTGCAATGTGGATTGTGTATAAGGGATTGTTTGTTGCATGCGGAATGTATGGGGCGAGTGTGTGGGCCGATATGATGAATGTTGAGTATGGAAAGCGGCTCATTAATAGGTGTCAGCGGGTTGTTATGCATGCTTGCTTAAATGTATGCAGGACAGTGTCAACGGAGGCGATGCAAGTGCTGATGGGAGCGCTGCCCTGGGACCTAGAGTGTATACGCCGATCACTCACTTATAGAGTAAAGCACGGCGCGTCACTGGGTTTGAATGATATATTGTCTGATGAGGATGTGATTGGAACGGATGTGGATGTATGTATAAGATTGATAAATGATAAAGTATATAGAATATGGCAGAACAGATGGGATAATTGTATAAGTGGTCGTGTGACGTACGAATATATACGTAATGTGAGATTTGCAGAAAGAAATTACATGTTTGAGCCTAACACCAGTGTGTCGTTTCTCTTAACGGGGCATGGTAGTATGAATGCATTTTTATATGATCGAGGGCTGACTGAACGAGAAGCGTGTGTGTGTGGAGCCGAGCGTGAGGACTGGAAGCATGTGCTGGCTGAATGTGATAGGTATAACGATTTAAGAGATTTGAGTGAATGTGGCGTCTGTATGAATGAGAATGGAGTGATTGATGTGAGTCGTGTTTTAGAATGCAAGGAACGGTATGAACGTTTTAGTCGATTTGCTGTGCGAATATTTAAGAGGAGGAGGGAAATAATGAGTCGTACATAGGCGGATGTCTTGAGGTTGCAAGGGGGACCCAGGGATGATGGGCTATGGCTCACACCCTATGGTGTGTCCTAGGGGAGTGGCGACCCCTCATACCTGAGCTGGCCTACCCAGGCCGAGGTTGGCAAGGACCTCATGGGTAGAGGCTTGTATGTGTCTCGAAAAGCATGACCAGTAAGGCTTAAGCACTGGTACCACGGGGGTTGACTGTGAGCCCACGGAGGGGTGGTTCCCCTCCGTCGTCATCCAAATGGGTTGGACTCGTGGGGGCAGTGGTATAGCCTATATCGCAGGCTAGGGATGATCACATCCCGGCGGGGAGCTGCGCTAATACAGTTCGGGCGCCGTCCTGCAGAGCACGGTAGAGATATAGAAAGGTCTCGACCCTACCTTGGGTATCCACGGGGCTTGCAACCCAGGATAAATAGGTAGCACCAGGGAGGTTTTCCCTGAGTGCGCGCTGATTGAGCGTATCTCAATCCCGCGCCCATGGGGGCCGTGTTGGTTAGGGCTTCGAGCCAGGTACAGCACGTTAAATCACATTCGACTTAATGTTCATCTCGAGGGAAACTAAGCACTGCCTCTGCGAAAGCGCCTCAAAGGGCTTCGGCTCAAGTGCCTAATCCCACGGAAGATGTGAGGCCAAAAACGGGATGGGCTATTTGGGGGACTCTCAGTTGTCATTCTGATAGATCCCCCCACATGTGGTTAATAATGGATAGGACTAATAAAGAGAAAATCCCACGGCCGGGCTCTCGGATGGCCCGGCCACTGCATGTGTGTGCGAATGCGAATACACCCGATCTCAGTAGTGGTGGACCTCTGGCGCACGACGGCTCCGTCACCCGGGATGGCGGTAATACGTCCGCCGCACCGGGTGCGTACACCTGTGAGCACTGTGGCCGGGGCTTCACTACGCGCATAGGCAGAGGTGTGCATGTTTCAAAAGCACACCCCATCCAAGCGAACGACGCCGTAGACGTCGAACGGGTGAAAGCCCGTTGGACCGATGAGGAGGTGCGGTTGCTGGCTCGGGCTGAGGCTGAAGCTACCTCAGTCGGGGGAGTCAGGTTCATGAACCAACACCTTCATGGCCTATTCAACCACAGAACCGTTGAGGCCATCAAAGGTAGACGGCGGCAGGCCGAATACCAAGAGATGGTCCACGGTTTTTGCCAACAGACTACCCCGGAAACTCCGGGTAACGTTGATGACGGCAACGGGACCAGACTACCCGGTCCCTGTGAAGCGACAAGCGATCAGCACGAAAACCCCTCGCCCAGACCTGGAGTTCCCCCACACGAGGTTGTGGAGAAGCTCCGAGCCGCGATCCGCGAGCTCATTGAGCGGACGGCGCGGTTCGAGAGCTTTCAGGCTGGCCGCTTGCGACACACGGCGCAG
>OX411277.1:26215416-26227916 GCA_948146005.1 Nomada fucata | reverse complement strand
GCCGCTGGACGGATTTTGGACCGAGTGGCAAAACAATACGCCGCTGGACGGATTTTGGACCGAGTGGCAAAAGAATACGCCGCTGGACGGATTTTGGACCGAGTGGCAAAGCAATACGCCGCTGGAAGGTTGGTGGACCGAAAGGCAAAGCAATACGCCGCTGGAAGGTTGGTGGACCGAATGGCAAAGCAATACGCCGCTGGAAGGTTGGTGGACCGAATGGCAAAACAATACGCCGCTGGAAGGTTGGTGGACCACAGGCAAAACAATACGCCGCTGGACGGATTTTGGACCGAGTGGCAAAACAATACGCCGCTGGAAGGTTGGTGGACCGAATGGCAAAACAATACGCCGCTGGAAGGTTGGTGGACCACAGGCAAAACAATACGCCGCTGGACGGATTTTGGACCGAGTGGCAAAGCAATACGCCGCTGGAAGGTTGGTGGACCGAAAGGCAAAGCAATACGCCGCTGGACGGATTTTGGACCGAGTGGCAAAACAATACGCCGCTGGAAGGTTGGTGGACCACAGGCAAAACAATACGCCGCTGGACGGATTTTGGACCGAGTGGCAAAGCAATACGCCGCTGGAAGGTTGGTGGACCGAAAAGCAAAGAAATATGCCGCTGGAAGGTTGGTGGACATTGCAGATCTTGGTGGTAGTAGCAAATACTTAAGCGAGGCCCTGCAGGACTGACGTGGAGAAGGGTTTCGTGTGAACAGCCGTTGCACACGAGTCAGTCGATCCTAAGCCCTAAGAGAAATCCTATGTAGATGAGGTGTCCTAAAACATATAACGATATGAATTAAGAAACACACCCGTCGGGCGAAAGGGAATCCGGTTCCTATTCCGGAACCCGGCAGCGGAACCGCATACCAATCGGGCCCTCGGTGAGAGAGTTCGTCGGGGTAACCCAAAATGACCTGGAGACGCCGTCGGGAGATCCGGGAAGAGTTTTCTTTTCTGTATAAGCGTTCGAGTTCCCTGGAAACCTCTAGCAGGGAGATAGGGTTTGGGACGCGAAGAGCACCGCAGTTGCGGCGGTGTCCGGATCTTCCCCTTGGACCTTGAAAATCCAGGAGAGGGCCACGTGGGGGTGTCGCGCCGGTTCGTACCCATATCCTCAGCAGGTCTCCAAGGTAAAGAGCCTCTAGTCGATAGATTAATGTAGGTAAGGGAAGTCGGCAAATTGGATCCGTAACTTCGGAATAAGGATTGGCTCTGAGGAGCGGGGCGTGTCGGGCTTGGTCGGGAAGTGGGTTTGTCCGACGTGCCGGGCCTGTGCGAGGTGAACGGACGCATTATTGCGAAACCGGGATCCGAGCTCGGTCCCGTGCCTTGGCCTCCCGCGGATCTTCCTTGCTGCGAGGCTTCCGTGACGGAATTCCGTCGTGGTCGTTCTCTTCGGCCGCCATTCAACGCTCAGCTCAGAACTGGCACGGACTAGGGGAATCCGACTGTCTAATTAAAACAAAGCATTGCGATGGCCCCCGCGGGTGTTGACGCAATGTGATTTCTGCCCAGTGCTCTGAATGTCAACGTGAAGAAATTCAAGAAAGCACGGGTAAACGGCGGGAGTAACTATGACTCTCTTAATATATTATCATATATATTATCGATGCTATAGCCTCAAGCTGGTCTGCCGCTCTCACGACCCTGTCTGGCGACCATAGCTATATGTCGCGGAATACCAACCACCGACATCAAACATCTGCTTATTGCTTGTACCTGGCTCCCAGCCGTCATTCTTTTGACCTCTTTTTGCTGGGACCCAAACCACGTTTCCATCTACACTGGTTGGTAAAGCAATACGCCGCTGGTAGGAAGGGCACGGAGGCGGCAGGCCAGCTTAAGTCTCCGGGCGTGTTGGGGCTGGTCGTTTGAGGTGTCGGTACGCTCTGGTGCTACTAGTATCCGAGACCAAGTCCGCATAGGCGTAGCATGGGGCGATCTGTGACGTGTCGGGCCGGCTCGCCGGTACTAGGATCCGAGAAAGCCCCCAGCCATAGTTTAGCAAGCAGTCACCTCCATGTGGTTCCCGCTGTAAGTACCTCTGACCATCTTGAGGGAAACAAAGAACTGCCTCTGCGAGAGCGCCTCAAAGGGTTTCGGCCCAAGTGCCTAATCCCACGGAAGATGTGAGGCCAAAAACGGGATGGGCTATTTGGGGGACTATCGGCTGCTAATCTGATAGATCCCCCCACACGTAGACACAATGGACAGGCACAACAATGAAAGAGTTCCACGGCCGGGTTCTCGGATGGCCCGGCCACTGCGTGTGAGAGAGAGAGCGGGAGAGTCACCCGAGCGCAGTGGTGGTAGGCCTCTGGCCCATGAAGACTCCTCAACCCGGTCAGGCGGTGTCGGTTCCGCTACACCGGGTTTCGTCTGTGAGCACTGTGGCCGGAGCTTCACCACAAACATAGGTCGAGGTGTGCATATATCTAAAGCACACCCCGTCCGAGCCAACGACGCCATTGATGTCGAACGGGTGAAAGCCCGTTGGAGTGACGAGGAGGTGCGGCTGATGGCTAGGGCTGAGGCTACAGCGACCTTGGCCGGGGGTATCAGGTTCATGAACCAACATCTTCGTGACCTGTTCCCCCAAAGAACCGTGGAGGCTATCAAGGGTAGGAGGAGACTGGCCTCCTACCAGGCGATGGTCCGCGGTTTTTGCCAACAGGCTATCCCGGGTTCTCCGGGTAACGCTGATGACGGCAATGGGACCTCACTACCGGGTCCCTCGGCCACCAGCCCGCACATGCGCGTTCCCCATCCCAGTCCTGAGGTCCCGCAAGACGTTGCGGAGGGATTGAGGGCCGCGATCCGTGCGCTCATTGAGCGTACGGCGCGGTTCGAAACCTTCCAGGCTGGCCGCTTGCGTGATATAGCGCGGCGGGCCCTCGAAGGATCCGCGGTAACCGATGCCATCTCACGATGGCTAGGGGACGTGTTTCCGGAGAAGGTGATGGGGTCTCCACAGCGTAACTCCAGACGGAGATGGCGGAACCCTGACAGCGGGAGAGATAGTAGGGCGGAGAAGCGCAGGCGGGAATTTGCAGAAATGCAAAAGTTGTACCGCAAAAACGCGCGTGCCTGCCTCAATAAGATTCTAGACGGGGACGTCGAAGGGAATCGTCCGTCCTCTGTCGAATTCGACGGTTACTGGCGCCCTCTTATGGAGAGCGTCAGTCCTGTCGATGGAGACATGACGGGCCTTCCTAGACGCACGTATAGCGTGAGGCATGAGTATACCGGTGGACCGATCTCTCGGGGCATACACCTCGAGGGCATCGTCCAGAGCGCGGGTAGTGAGGACAACACAGCCCCTCCCGTGTCTTCCCTATGGTGGCCGATCATATCGACGGATGTTGAGAAGCACGCCGTAAGGGCTGGTACTGCACCAGGTTTGGATGGGGTGTCTCCGCGGTTGTGGAATTCAGTTCCCTCCGCTATGCGAGCGCTCCTGTATAACCTGCTCCTCCTTGCCGGTGAGGTACCTGAGCGGTTAGCCGCTACCAGAACGGTCTTCCTTAGGAAGGCCGGGATGCCGGACAGGCCCACACCTGCCGACTACCGGCCCCTAAGCGTTGGAACTGTCCCGTTGCGACAGTTCCACAAGATCTTGGCTAGTAGACTGTCTCGATTGAACATCTGGGATGGGCGCCAACGTGGCTTCCGTCCTGTCGATGGGGTTGGTGAGAATATCACCATCCTCACGACAGTGCTGCGGGAGGCGCGGAGGAAGTGCCGATCCCTGCACGTCGCTTGTGTGGACTTGTCGAAGGCATTCGACACAGTCTCGCACAGAGCTATAACCAGTGCCGTCGAGGAGGCAGGTCTTCCACCTTGCTTCCTCGCATATGTGAGATCAGTCTACGCCAATGCATATACCACCTTGCATCCCTCCGGGGTTGGTGGAACGCGCATACGGCTGGGACGCGGCGTCCGTCAGGGAGACCCGTTGTCGCCGCTACTGTTCAATCTGGTAGTAGATCGAGCATTAGAGACTCTCTCTGGGGACGTTGGTTTCGAGATGGGAGGCGTGAAGATCGACGCCCTCGCCTATGCCGACGACATTGTCCTACTTGCACAAACACCTATGGGTTTGCAGGAGAACTTGAATCTACTGAGTGCGGCTTTCAAACGATCGGGATTGGATATCAACGTGCGTAAGACCGGAATCCTGTCCCTTGTGGCCTCTGGACGTGATCAGAAAGTAAGAGTGATAACGGACCCATTATTCCATCTCGATGGGTCCCCTCTTACGCAATGGTCTCCGACCGACGTCTGGAGGTACTTGGGTATAGAATATAAGGGAAATAGGGAACACGTAGAGTCCGCCCCTTTGGATCTTGAGTTGTCTCGCCTCTCCCGTGCACCGCTTAAACCTCAACAAAGGTTGCGGCTGCTCCGGGAGTGCCTGCTCCCGCGGCTGTTTCACCGTTGGGTGGTAGGTAGTGTGAGCGCCAAGACTCTAAAGGCGGTGGACGTCCGTGTGCGTGGCACGGCACGCACATGGCTACGATTGCCCCATGACGTCCCTTCTGGGTACTTCCAGGCGCCTATCCGCGAGGGTGGTCTCGGTTTGCCCTTATTTAAGATCTTAATCCCGATACTCAAGTACCGGAGGCTCCAGCGGTTGTGTCGAAGTTCCTTCCCCCCGGCTAGGGCATCTGCCGAGTCGACGTATGTTGCACACCAGCTTGTCTGGTGTGAATCGCAGATGCTTTACCGGGGTGAGAGGGTATCCACGACCGCCGAACTCAGGCGGAGTTGTGCTGCCGCGTTGCACGCCTCATGCGACGGCAGTGGGTTCAGAGAGTCCGCTGCTAGTTCGCTGAGCACGCACTGGGTGTCGGAGGGTTCCTCCGGCATCCCGGGGGCGGATTACGTGCATTACCACCACGTGCGCGCCAACTGTTTACCGTCTAGAGTGAGGGTCTCCCGCGGGCGGGAGGGGCGCGATGTTCGTTGTCGCGCGGGGTGTCCCGAGAAAGAGACCCCGTCGCACTGCCTGCAGCGTTGCTTCCGAACGCACGGCGGGCGGATCCTGCGACACAACGATCTGTGTCGTCGGGCCGCTGAGTACTTGAGGAAAAAGGGATGGACGGTGGAGGAGGAGCAGGCCTTCTCCACGTCCCGGGGCATCCGACGACCCGACCTCATTTTATCCAGAGGCGGGGTAGCCTTCGTGGTTGATGGGCAGGTGGTATCCAGCGAAGGCGCGTTGAATCTAGCCCATGATCGGAAAGTCGCCAAGTATAAGACAATCTCCGACCTGTCCACCTTGGTCGCAACCCATGCAGGAGTGACTCGCGAAAATGTTGATTATACCGCCATAACGATCTCTTGGCGAGGTGTCTGGAGCTCCCAGAGTGAAAGTGAGCTCCGTTATCTGGGTCTTACCAAGGCTCAATTGCGGAGCTTAACCACTCGTGTCCTCTGGGGCTCATGGATGAACTGGCGGCGTTTCAACGCCATTACATCTCGTTATCGGCCAGAGAGGTTGTCGCCGCGCTAGGGGTCTGCCGGTACTGCGCCCGGGTGAAGGCGTGAATGATGTATGCTTGGTGCGGTACGAATGTAAGAGCCTCGCGGGAGGTCTCCGGTTGCACCAGTCCAGGGCCAAACACCCAAAGAGCAAAGCGCCCTGCAATGTCTATACAGACCTAAAACCGTGGTCTGATACTCAATATCTTACCTCATGGTGTCTGTATAGATACAAAGGTAAATGTACTTACCTTAAATATTCGCCCTCATAATAGGGGCGTGTATATACTATAGCCATAAGTGAGCATGCCGCCGTCACGCATCTGTCTGGTGTCAAAAAGCAATACGCCGCTAGCACTTAGGCTCTGCGGCACACAAGATCTGCGTATTGCTAAGTAACTGGGTCCCAGCCGTGAAATTTTCACCTCTTGCTGGGACAAATCTCATAACATCTGGAGAGATTTAAAAGCAATACGCCGCTGGCCAGGCACGATGCGTTGGGGGTAACATATGCACTTAAGTCTCCGGGCGGGAAGGGGCTAGTCGCTTGAGGTGTCGGGTCGACCTGTCGGCCTAGTATCCGAGACTAAGTCCCCACTGGTATAGTATGGGGTGATCTGTGAAGTGTCGGGCCCGCTTGCCGGTACTAGTATCCGAGAAAAATCCCCAAGTCATAGTTAGCAAGCAGTCACCTTCCAGCGGTTCCCGCTGAAAGTACCTCTGTTCATCTCGAGGCCCCTCAGGGGCTGCGGCTGTTCACAAACAGTCTCAGTATGGGTTTAGCGCACCCAAGGTACCCGAGCTCTAGCACACCGTAAACCCGTGGTCATGTTTCGCGGGAACGGGGGTCTTGCCTTAGTTGGCTGGACCGTGAGGATGACAACCTCTCTAAAAAATCCCTCACCCCAAGCTATGGCGCGCGGCGATGAGGGGCGTCCCAGTCGAGGGCACTGGGGCGTGGTTGGTGGGTGCATCAGCCATTAGCGGCCAAACCTCAGGACATCTGGCGAACTCTTGAGTGTAGAAGCCTTCTCCCCGGAAAGGGCGTCACCCGGGGAGTGACGTATAGTTCGTCCCTACTCGTGGGAACAAGTATGTCTAAATCTATTAAACTCGGGGATATTGGGATAGGGGATACTATGGAGGTAGGTCGTGAAAGCGCTAGGCGGTCGACAGCGATGAGAGGACGTAGCGCAAGTCCTATGCGTGGATCGAAGAGAAGATATGACGGGGCCGGGGACGGTGCCTCCGGCTCGAGAGAAGGTACGAATGTCAGTGTGAATGAAATTGACCAAATGGGATGTGTGACCGATAGAATAAGAAAGTATGTGTTTGCAGAGTCTAACCGAGTCTCTAAGAATGCGAGTGAATTTTTGCTAAAATGCGTGAGTGAGTATGAGCAACTAATGATGCGTATGATGATGAAAAATGAAAGGCTAGAAGGAAGAATTATTGAATATGAGAAAAGAATAAGCGAAAGAGTGTCTGAGAGAATGAGGGTAAGTGAAGGAAGATCGTATGCGAGTATGACTGGGTCTAGAATGACTGAAGGAAGAGTGGTTGGCACGAGTGTGGGTGTAATTGGAGCTTTGAAGGATGTGGATAAAAGGGAAAAAGGGAAAACGTACGCAGTGGTGGTGAAGGCTGCGAATGATAATGTTAAAATGAGTAGTGACCAAGTGAAAGAGACTGTCTTAAAGAATGTTAGTAAGAGTTTGAGAGTACGAGTGAGGGCTGTAAGGAAGACCAGAAGTGGTGGTCTGGCTATTGAAGCGGCAAGTGCTAAGGATGCCCAGTTGATACGTGACTGTCCGAAATTTGGTGAGCTCGGCCTCAGGGTGGATCTCCCGAAGAAGGTTGGTCCTAAAATAATTATATTTGATGTGCCGAATGAGGTGAGCGGTGATGTTCTTATTGATGAGCTGTTTTCCAAAAATATAAAGAATGTATGTAGTGTGACTGAGGCTGAGTTTAGAGATAGAACTAGAATTATAAGTAGAAATAATAAGAAAGGTATGGATGTAGGTAATGTGATTGTTGAAGTAAGCAAGAGTGTATATGATGTATTTATGAATGAGGGAAGAGTGTATGTGGAATGGAGAGCCTGTAGAGTTCGAGAGTTTGTGAATGTGCTCAGGTGCTACCGTTGCTTTGCCTACGGGCATATGATGAAGGATTGTCCCGTGAGTGAACGACTTTGTCAGAATTGTGGAGAACCAGGGCACCTGAAAGACAAGTGTAAGGGAGAGTGTGTTTGTAGGAATTGTAAGATGAAAGGGAAAAAGGCTGATCACTCTGTTCTGGCTGGAGACTGCCCAGAGTATATCCGAGTGGCTGAGAGAGAGAGAATGAGGATTAGTAATGACTAGTGGGTGTATGAATGTTGTGCAGATCAATTGCCAAAGGGCGTATGCGGTGATGTGTGACTTGGGTGTGATGAGGAGTGAACGATGTATAAGTGTGGCCCTGATACAGGAGCCGTATGTGTCTCGAGGGAGTATCTGTGGACTCCCTGTTGCGTGTGATGTATGTATGTGTGATGGTGGCAAGGCAGCTGTGGTAGTGAATGACTCGAATGTTGAGGTTGTTTGTGTGCAGGAATGTACTGATGAGTATGGGGTTTGTGTGTGGCTGAAAGGGGACTTCGGTGAGATGTATGTTGTGTCTATGTACTGTAGGTATGGGCAGGATATTGAGCCGTACTTGCTGTATATGGAGAGAGTGAATGTGCATATTGGTAGTAAAAGAGTCTTATACGGTATGGATGCGAATGCGGCCTCTCCCTTATGGTTTAGTAAGGGTAGGGGTCGCAGTAGTGTGAATGAAATGCGTGGCAGGATTCTGGAGGACTGGATTCTGGCCAGCAGTATGAATGTTTTGAATGAGCCGAGTGAGTGTTATACCTTCTCGGGAATGAGGGGCCAGAGTGACATCGATGTTACTCTGGCCAGTAGTTCCTTCGCTGGGTGCCGAATAGAATGGATGGTGAAGGATGACTGGGGTATTAGTGACCATAATGTCATATTAATACGTGTGTGGTACGATAATGTTGAGGAAAATGATTTGAGAGAAATTAAGATGTGGAATCAAGTAAATACTAAGTGGGAAGAGTATGAATATGAATTAAGTGAGAGAGTGCGGATGTATAGTAACGTGATGGATGATGAAATGAGTGCGAATGAAATGCTAGGTATGCTCCAAGAATGGATATGGGCTGCGAATGATAAATATATGAAAAGAAATAATACTAAGAATGCAAAGAAAGCGGTATGGTGGTCTAGGGATTTGGGGGTCTTAAAGAAAAAGGTGAGGAAATGTAGGCGAGCGCTCCAGAGAGCTCGAAATAGAAATAGTATGAACATGTCTGAGAGAATGGAAGATTATAAGAGATGGGTAAATGATTATAAAAGAGCGATTTGGAAAACAAAGGAGGACAATTGGAGACAATTTGTCCAGAAATCAGCAAACGTGGACCCTTGGGGTCCGGTTTATAAATTATGCAGGGGTAAGAATTTAAGAAACAGATTGAGTGCTTTAAGAATGAATGAGATAACGTATAGTACGTGGAGAGAATGTGCGAGTGTATTGATGAATGAGTTTTTCCCGAGAACTAACATGATGTGTGTGAGGAGTACTGGCATGAATGGTTTGGTGTGTGCTAGGAGTTTTGAATGGGATGAAGTGAATGCGGCTGTAAATGAGTGTAAAATGAAGCGGGCACCCGGCTTGGATGGTATAACCACTGAAATGGTGAAAGCAGCTTGGAGAGCGATCCCGGGCTTTATTATGAGATTGTATAATGCGTGTTTGATGAGTGAATGTTTCCCGAGTGAATGGAAAAAAGCGAGGGTTGTAGTGCTCCTGAAGTCCCCGGACAAGATTCGATCGGACCCCGCGTCTTATAGACCCATCAGCCTGCTGTCTGTGTTGGGCAAAGTATTAGAGAGGATGATGATGAAGAGGATAGAGTGTAAGATGAATGTGAATATGAATGAGGCCCAACATGGATTTCGCGGGGGACGATCGACTGAAAGTGCATGGATGAGGTTGAAAGAATATGTGCGAATGAGTGAAAGTAAATATGTACTTGGAGTGTTTGTTGATTTCAAGGGAGCGTTTGATAATCTTGAGTGGGTGAGAGTGATTGAAGTTTTGGATGAGGTTGGATGTGATGAAATCGGGTTGTGGAAGTCCTATTTTAGCAATAGGAAGGCATGTATGAGTGGAATAAATGAGATAGTATGGAAGGATGTTGAAAGAGGATGTCCGCAGGGGTCTGTCTGTGGTCCATTCATTTGGAACATGATGATGGACAGGCTCTTGTGGCGCCTGAGTGATTGTGGGTGTAAATGTGTTGCTTATGCGGACGATTTATTGCTGGTTGTTGAGGGTCAGAACAGAGTGGAGTTGGAAAGCGGTGGCACGGAGTGGATGAGAATAGTGTGTGAATGGGGTGAGACTGTGGGTGTGAATGTGTCTGTGAATAAAACGATGACGATGTTGATGAAAGGAAACCTCGCCAGTACAAGGCGGCCGTGTGTTCGAATGAATGGAAGAATGATTAAGTATGCTGAGAGCGTAAAGTATTTGGGTATTTGGATGAGTGAAAGAATGCACTTTAGGGTGCATTTGGAGTACTTGCGAAGAAAACTTGTAAATGTTGTAGGGCAAATGAGGAGAGTGATGAAGTGTGAATGGGGTATGAGAAAGCGTGCAATGTGGATTGTGTATAAGGGATTGTTTGTTGCATGCGGAATGTATGGGGCGAGTGTGTGGGCCGATATGATGAATGTTGAGTATGGAAAGCGGCTCATTAATAGGTGTCAGCGGGTTGTTATGCATGCTTGCTTAAATGTATGCAGGACAGTGTCAACGGAGGCGATGCAAGTGCTGATGGGAGCGCTGCCCTGGGACCTAGAGTGTATACGCCGATCACTCACTTATAGAGTAAAGCACGGCGCGTCACTGGGTTTGAATGATATATTGTCTGATGAGGATGTGATTGGAACGGATGTGGATGTATGTATAAGATTGATAAATGATAAAGTATATAGAATATGGCAGAACAGATGGGATAATTGTATAAGTGGTCGTGTGACGTACGAATATATACGTAATGTGAGATTTGCAGAAAGAAATTACATGTTTGAGCCTAACACCAGTGTGTCGTTTCTCTTAACGGGGCATGGTAGTATGAATGCATTTTTATATGATCGAGGGCTGACTGAACGAGAAGCGTGTGTGTGTGGAGCCGAGCGTGAGGACTGGAAGCATGTGCTGGCTGAATGTGATAGGTATAACGATTTAAGAGATTTGAGTGAATGTGGCGTCTGTATGAATGAGAATGGAGTGATTGATGTGAGTCGTGTTTTAGAATGCAAGGAACGGTATGAACGTTTTAGTCGATTTGCTGTGCGAATATTTAAGAGGAGGAGGGAAATAATGAGTCGTACATAGGCGGATGTCTTGAGGTTGCAAGGGGGACCCAGGGATGATGGGCTATGGCTCACACCCTATGGTGTGTCCTAGGGGAGTGGCGACCCCTCATACCTGAGCTGGCCTACCCAGGCCGAGGTTGGCAAGGACCTCATGGGTAGAGGCTTGTATGTGTCTCGAAAAGCATGACCAGTAAGGCTTAAGCACTGGTACCACGGGGGTTGACTGTGAGCCCACGGAGGGGTGGTTCCCCTCCGTCGTCATCCAAATGGGTTGGACTCGTGGGGGCAGTGGTATAGCCTATATCGCAGGCTAGGGATGATCACATCCCGGCGGGGAGCTGCGCTAATACAGTTCGGGCGCCGTCCTGCAGAGCACGGTAGAGATATAGAAAGGTCTCGACCCTACCTTGGGTATCCACGGGGCTTGCAACCCAGGATAAATAGGTAGCACCAGGGAGGTTTTCCCTGAGTGCGCGCTGATTGAGCGTATCTCAATCCCGCGCCCATGGGGGCCGTGTTGGTTAGGGCTTCGAGCCAGGTACAGCACGTTAAATCACATTCGACTTAATGTTCATCTCGAGGGAAACTAAGCACTGCCTCTGCGAAAGCGCCTCAAAGGGCTTCGGCTCAAGTGCCTAATCCCACGGAAGATGTGAGGCCAAAAACGGGATGGGCTATTTGGGGGACTCTCAGTTGTCATTCTGATAGATCCCCCCACATGTGGTTAATAATGGATAGGACTAATAAAGAGAAAATCCCACGGCCGGGCTCTCGGATGGCCCGGCCACTGCATGTGTGTGCGAATGCGAATACACCCGATCTCAGTAGTGGTGGACCTCTGGCGCACGACGGCTCCGTCACCCGGGATGGCGGTAATACGTCCGCCGCACCGGGTGCGTACACCTGTGAGCACTGTGGCCGGGGCTTCACTACGCGCATAGGCAGAGGTGTGCATGTTTCAAAAGCACACCCCATCCAAGCGAACGACGCCGTAGACGTCGAACGGGTGAAAGCCCGTTGGACCGATGAGGAGGTGCGGTTGCTGGCTCGGGCTGAGGCTGAAGCTACCTCAGTCGGGGGAGTCAGGTTCATGAACCAACACCTTCATGGCCTATTCAACCACAGAACCGTTGAGGCCATCAAAGGTAGACGGCGGCAGGCCGAATACCAAGAGATGGTCCACGGTTTTTGCCAACAGACTACCCCGGAAACTCCGGGTAACGTTGATGACGGCAACGGGACCAGACTACCCGGTCCCTGTGAAGCGACAAGCGATCAGCACGAAAACCCCTCGCCCAGACCTGGAGTTCCCCCACACGAGGTTGTGGAGAAGCTCCGAGCCGCGATCCGCGAGCTCATTGAGCGGACGGCGCGGTTCGAGAGCTTTCAGGCTGGCCGCTTGCGACACACGGCGCAGCGGGCCCTCGATGGGCACACGGTTACCGCAGACATCTCGCGATGGCTAGGTGACGTGTTCCCGGAAAGGGTGACGAGGGCTCCTCATGAGTCCAGACAGATGCGGCGTAGCCCCAACAGCGGGAGAGAGAGTAGGGAGGAGAGGCGCAAGCG
>OX411277.1:26120416-26210416 GCA_948146005.1 Nomada fucata | reverse complement strand
CACACCCGTCGGGCGAAAGGGAATCCGGTTCCTATTCCGGAACCCGGCAGCGGAACCGCATACCAATCGGGCCCTCGGTGAGAGAGTTCGTCGGGGTAACCCAAAATGACCTGGAGACGCCGTCGGGAGATCCGGGAAGAGTTTTCTTTTCTGTATAAGCGTTCGAGTTCCCTGGAAACCTCTAGCAGGGAGATAGGGTTTGGGACGCGAAGAGCACCGCAGTTGCGGCGGTGTCGGGATCTTCCCCTCGGACCTTGAAAATCCAGGAGAGGGCCACGTGGAGGTGTCGCGCCGGTTCGTAGCCATATCCGCAGCAGGTCTCCAAGGTAAAGAGCCTCTAGTCGATAGATTAATGTAGGTAAGGGAAGTCGGCAATTTGGATCCGTAACTTCGGAATAAGGATTGGCTCTGAGGAGCGGGGCGTGTCGGGCTTGGTCGGGAAGTGGGTTTGGCCGACGTGCCGGGCCTGTGCGAGGTGAACGGATTCATTATTGCGAAACCGGGATCCGAGCTCGGTCCCGTGCCTTGGCCTCCCGCGGATCTTCCTTGCTGCGAGGCTTCCGTGACGGAATTCCGTCGTGGTCGTTCTCTTCGGCCGCCATTCAACGCTCAGCTCAGAACTGGCACGGATTAGGGGAATCCGACTGTCTAATTAAAACAAAGCATTGCGATGGCCCCCGCGGGTGTTGACGCAATGTGATTTCTGCCCAGTGCTCTGAATGTCAACGTGAAGAAATTCAAGAAAGCGCGGGTAAACGGCGGGAGTAACTATGACTCTCTTAAGTCAGTTTGGGTCCCAAAGTTGTGGCGAGGTGTATTCTGAGCCACAACATGTGCCAACCCCCCCTCCTCGTGGTGGGACCTGGACACCAGCTCGCTGGTGACCAACGGGGCTCTGGCTTGGCGGGGTGGGAAACCACCCCGGCCCGGTCCGTTGGGTTGCCACCCCGACGGACCTGGTAACCGCAGGCCCGAACGATAAAAGAAGAAGAAATATCCGGCGGGGGCCTCGGCCCGCCGGTCCTGCGGCCCAATCGTCCCCCGAGGCGACCACATCTCGTCTCTCTCCCCGAGTTATTAGTGTGACCCCTGCAGCACCCCCGTCGTCGTTCCCGTGCCCGGACTGCGATCGGTCGTTCGTGACGAAGATCGGTCTGGGCGTGCATAGGAGAGCGGCACACCCTGCTGTGGTAAATGAGGAAATACAGTTGCCTGCTGCTAGGCGCCGATGGGGCGACGAAGAGCTTCGCCTCATGGCAAGGGAGGTGGCATTGGCTGTCCAACGTGGCGTCCGGTTCGTAAATCAACATCTTATGACTCTGGTCCCTGGTAGGACCCTTGAGGCAATCAAGGGTGTCCGCCGGGGCCAGAGATACCGGGCGCTCGTTGAGTCAGCCATGCAAGATATCGAGGCGTCCGTGCTCAGCACCAGCAGTGAAATAACTGCTGGAGCTGAAGCCGATACGTCCCACTCCTCACCTGCGGGCGCTGTAACGCCCCTAAGCAGTAGATTCGGCGAGCCAACGACCCCGATCGGTTCCCCCCCGGCATCCACGTCTTTATTGGGCTATTTGATACCGGATATTCCGGCTGCCATCCGGGGTCTTATCCCGGTGGTGCGGAATATCCGAGGCTGGGAGTCGGAGAACATCTCCCAGCTAGCCCTTGAATGTCTGGGGGGAGGACCGGTCGGGGATCGAATAACATCTTGGCTCGCCTTAGTATTTCCTCCACATGGCCGGGTAAGCCATCAACATGCACCGCGTCGCCGTCAGAGACGTCGGACCGCAAAGAAGGCACTGCGTCGGCTGGAGTATGCGCGAACGCAGCGCATATTCCGGTCGAACATGTCTTGGGCCGCTCGTGAGATTCTGGATGCCACGGGTGATCTGGGGGAAGCGGTCCCCTCTGTGCAGCTTATGGCTGCGCATTGGGGGCCGTATATTAGCCAGGCCTCTGAACCTGCCCCAGAAGGCACTACCACCATGCCGAAACCCGAACTGGCACACCTGTGGTATCCGGTGTCTTGCGAGGAAGTGATGGGGGCAACCCTGTCACTAAGTTCGGCCCCCGGTCCGGACGGAATTGACGTGCGGCAATGGAGGGCCATACCAGCTTCCATAAGGGCCCTCTTATATAACGTCGTGCTGCTTGCAGGCGGGTTTCCACCGGCGTTGCTAACGAGTCGGACGGTGTTTGTGCCGAAAAAGGATGGATCTCCAAAGATCCCGGCTGATTACCGTCCGATCTCCATCACGTCGGTGGTGGTGCGGCAACTGCACAAGATTCTCTCGACTAGGCTTCGCGCGTCCGGGATAATAGATCTGAGGCAGCGGTGTATGGATGACGGCTGAGCAGAAAACATATCTGCGCTAGCGGCTGTCATCTATGAGTCCCGCAGTAACCTGCGGGAGCTGCACGTCGCCTCCCTGGATGTCGCGAAGGCATTTGATTCCGTGAGTCATCACGCGGTCGGGAGGGTCTTGCGTAGAGTAGGTGTGCCGCACGAGATGGTAAGATACATCGCCCGCCTGTACAACAGCAGCAGCACGATGTTTGAGGTACGTGGAGAGAGGTCCCAGCTCTATAGAATAGGCCGAGGCGTCAGACAAGGGGATCCCCTCTCCATGGGGCTGTTCTGCCTTGTAGTAGACAGCATCCTGGAGGGGGTTCTCCCTGACGCCGGATTCCACCTAGGAGGATGTCGACTTAACCCGCTTGCATACGCGGATGACATCCTCCTATTTACGGCCTCCGAGTGGGGCATGCAGGCATCGATATTCGTGATAGAACAGCGCGCGAGGGAGCACGGGCTGGAGCTCAACGCCCGTAAGTGCTCGGTGTTGTCGCTGGTCCCGGCGGGGAAGTCAAAGAAAATTAAAGTAATCACCCAACCCACCTATCAACTAGGGAACGGGGCCTTCATTCCGCAGATAACAACAGTTGCGGAATGGAGGTACCTTGGGGTCGACTTCACCGCCTCTGAGCCCAGGAAAGTCAAGGTGGAGCTCCAACTCTACCTTGACCGGATAACCCGAGCACCACTGAAGCCTCAGCAGCGTTTGAAGCTGCTGAGGTGCTTCCTGCTCCCTCGCATCTATCACGGGCTGGTGCTTGCGAATGCCACACTCGGAAAACTTAGAGCTTTGGACCTCCTCATGCGTGCCGCGGTGCGCCGATGGCTGCGGCTCCCTAGGGACGTCCCGGTCGCCTTTATGCACGCGCCCATCTCGGGCGGAGGTCTCGGTGTTCCGTCGCTCGCCACCACGATCCCAGGTCTGATGCGCCAACGTCTGCTCAGCCTGGGGCGTTCGCAATCGCCAACAATCAGGGCGATTGCGGAATCCCCGTGGGTTGTGCGGAGGCTGCAGTGGGCATTACGTGCACTTACGCGTGATGGACTGCTGCTGTCCTCCAAACACCTGCGGGAGAAGTGGTGGAACCATCGGCTGCACATAAGTGCCGATGGTTATGAGCTGCGTGAATGCGAGAGATCTCCGCTATCATCGAGATGGGTGGACGCTGACTCCCTCTCCATCCCCGGCCGTGACTTCGTCCAGCATGTCCATGTCCGGATAAATGCACTCCCGACACGTGTTCGAACGACAAGGGGGGCAAGGAGACATGGACAGGCCATCCAATGTCGTGCCGGCTGTCAATCCACCGAGACGGCCGCGCACGTCATTCAGGGTTGCTTCCGCACCCATGGTGGCCGAGTCCTGAGGCATAATGCAGTGTGCAACACACTGGCCTCAGGACTCCGAAACATCGGCTGGACGACGTTTGTTGAACCTGTGTTCCAGACGGCCGAGGGTAAGCGCAAGCCAGACTTGGTTTGCGTTAAAGGAGAGAGAGCCAGCGTCATCGACGTGCAGATAGTCAGCGGAGTGCCACATCTTGACGGCTCCCACGAGAGGAAGGTGGCATATTATGCCGACAACCGTTCTCTCGTGGAGGGAATCTCCGTCAGGTGCGGTGTAGCCGAGGAGCATATTAGTTTCTCGTCCTGCACTGTATCCTGGCGGGGAATTTGGTCGTCCCGCTCCGCTGACTGGTTGCTGGGGATGGGACTGACGTCGGGGTTGTTACGCGGTATAACCACACGCGTGCTGCAGGGTAGCCACACAAACTGGACCAGGTGGAACCGCATGACATCTCGCGGTCCACCTGTGTCTTGGGGGAGAGACGGGGTGGGCTGAGCATCGGGGGCGAAGCCCACCCACCGGGGTTAGCCGTGCCCCCATTCCTTCCCCCATGTAAATAGTGCTTCCCCCACGGCCAAAGATGGAAAAAAAAAAAAAAAAGGTAAATGTACTTACCTTAAGTATTCGCCCTATGAATAGGGGCGTGTATATACTATAGCCATAAGTGAGCATGCCGCCGTCACGCATCTGTCTGGTGTCAAAAAGCAATACGCCGCTAGTACTTAGGCTCTGCGGCTCATAAGATCTGCGTATTGCTAGTAACTGGGTCCCAGCCGTGAAACTTTCAAATCTTGCTGGGACAAAATCTCATTACATCTGGAGAGAATTAAAAGCAATACGCCGCTGGCCAGGCGTGATGCGTTGGGGGTAACATGTGCACTTAAGTCTCCGGGCGTGAAGGGGCTAGTCGCTTGAGGTGTCGGGTCGACTTGTCGGCCTAGTATCCGATACTAAGTCCCCGCTGGTATAGTACGGGGTGATCTGTGAAGTGTCGGGCCGGCTTGCCGGTACTAGTATCTGAGAAAAATCCCCAAGTCATAGTTAGCAAGCAGTCACCTTCCAGCGGTTCCCGCTGAAAGTACCTCTGTTCATCTCGAGGGAAACTAAGCACTGCCTCTGCGAAAGCGCCTCAAAGGGCTTCGGCTCAAGTGCCTAATCCCACGGAAGATGTGAGGCCAAAAACGGGATAGGCTAACTGGGGGACTATCGGCTGCCAATCTGATAGATCCCCCCACATGTAGAACAAATGGAAGGACAAAAAGAAAGAATCCAACGGCCGGGCTCTCGGATGGCCCGGCCACTGCATGTGCGAACGAATGAGACATCTGGAAGCAGCAGTGGTGGACCTCTGGCCCAAATAGGCTCCGCTACCCGGGCTGGCGGGGGTGCTTCCGCCTCACCGGGTAGATTCACCTGTGAGCACTGTGGCAGGAGCTTCCATACGCGCATAGGTAGAGGTGTCCATATCTCGAAGGCTCACCCCATACAGGCCAACGACGCCATTGATGTCGAACGGGCGAAAGCCCGTTGGAGCGATGAGGAGGTGCGGCTTATGGCTCGAGCTGAGGCTGATGCTACCTCAGCTGGGGGAGTTAGGTTCATGAACCTACATCTTCATGACCTATTCCCCCATAGAACCGTGGAGGCCATAAAAGGTAGACGGCGGCAGGCCGTCTATCAGGATATGGTCCGCGGTTTTTGCCAGCAGGCAACCCCGGGTTTTCCGGGTAACGCTGATGACGGCAACGGGACCAGACTACCCGGTCCCTGTGAAACGACCATAAGTCCGCACAGTGTCGATCCCCCTCCCAGTCCTGAGGCTCCGCAAGATGTTGCGGAGAAGCTCCGAACTGCGATCCGGGAGCTCATCGAGCGAACGGCGCGGTTCGAGAGCTTTCAGGCTGGCCGTCTGCGACACATAGCGCAGCGGGCTCTCGACGGGGACGCGATAACCGATGCTATCACACGGTGGCTAGGGGACGTGTTCCCGGAGGGAGAGATGGGGGCCCCACATCGCCCCAGACAGATATGGCGCAACCCTGACACCGGGAGAGAGAGCAGGAAGGAGAGGCGCAGGCGAGAGTATGCAGAAATGCAAAAGCTCTTTCGTAAGAATGCGCGTGCCTGCCTCAGTAAGATACTGGATGGTGACGTCGACGGGAATCGTCCGCCTGATGTCGAATTCGACGGTTACTGGCGTCCTCTTATGGAGTGTGCCAGTCCCGTCGAAGGAGACATCGCGGGCCTTCCTAGACGCTCATCCAGCGTGAGGCATGAGGATACCGGTGGTCCGTCCGCTCGAGGTATACACCTCGAGGGTGTCGGTCAGAGCACGGGTGTGGGGGACTGCACTGCCCCGCCCGTGACTTCCCTTTGGTGGCCTATCACGTCCAAGGACGTTGAGAAGCACGCCGTCAGGGCCGGGACTGCACCAGGTTTGGACGGAGTGACTCCGCGGTTATGGAACTCTGTTCCTTCCGCGTTACGAGCACTCTTGTACAACCTGCTCCTTTTTGCAGGTGAGGTACCTGAGCGGATGACCGCGACCAAAACGATCTTCCTTAGGAAGGCCGGGATGCCGGACAGGCCTACACCTGCCGACTACCGGCCCCTAAGCATAGGATCAGTGACATTGCGCCAATTCCATAAGATTCTGGCGAGTAGACTTTCACAGCTAAACATCTGGGATGAGCGCCAACGAGGCTTCCGTCCTGTCGATGGGGTTTGTGAGAACGTCACAATCCTCACGTCAGTGATGCGAGAGGCACGTAGGAAGTGCCGATCCCTGCACGTCGCTTGTGTGGACTTGTCGAAGGCATTCGACACAGTCTCACACCAAGCTATAATCAGTGCCGCCGAGGAAGTAGGTCTTCCACCTTGCTTCCTCGACTATGTGAAAGGAATCTACTCGAATGCATATACGATCCTGCATCCCCAAGGGGCCACTGGAACGCGCATACGTCTAGGACGCGGGGTCCGTCAGGGTGACCCGTTATCGCCTCTTTTGTTCAATCTGGTAGTAGATCGAGCATTAGAGGCTCTCTCTAGGGACGTTGGCTTTGCGATGGGAGGCATTAAGATCGATGCCCTCGCCTATGCTGACGACATCGTCCTCCTGGCTCAAACACCTATGGGCATGCAGGAGAATGTGAATCGGCTTTACGCTGCTTTCATGCGATCGGGACTAGAAATCAACGCAAAAAAGACCGGTATCCTTTCCCTGGTTGCTTCTGCACGCGAAAAGAAAGTAAGGGTTATCACGGCTCCGTTATTCCATCTCGACGGGTGCCCCTTACGCAGCGGTCACCGACTAACGTCTGGAAGTACCTGGGTATGGAATATGAGGGAAACAGGGAACACGTAGAGTGTGCCCCTTTGGACCTTGCGCTGGCTCGCCTCTCCCGGGCACCGCTCAAACCCCAACAAAGGTTGCGGTTGCTCCGGGAGTGCCTACTCCCACGGCTTTTCCACCGTTGGGTAGTGGGGAACGTGAGTGCCAAGAGTCTGAAGGCGGTGGACGTCCGTGTGCGCGCCATAACGCGTACATGGCTGCGATTGCCCCATGACGTCCCTTCTGAATACTTCCACGTGCCCATTCGCAAAGGTGGGCTCGGTTTGCCACTGTTTAAAATCTTAATCCCAATACTCAAGTACAGGAGGCTCCAGCGGTTGTGTAGGAGCTCCTTTCCCCCGGCTAGGGCATCTGCCGAGTCGACATATGTCGCGCGCCAGCTTGTGCGAATCGCAGATGGTCTACCGGGGCGAGAGGCTATCCACGACCGCCGAACTCAGGCGGAGTTGTGCTGCCGCGTTGCACGGCTCGGTGGACGGCAGTGGGCTACGCGAGGCCGCTGCCAGTGGTTCACTGAGCTCGCACTGGGTGGCGGAGGGTTCCTCTGCCATCCCAGGTGCTGACTACGTGCATTATCATCACGTGCGCGCCAACTGCTTGCCGTCACGAGTTAGGACCTCTCGCGGGCGCGAGGGGCGTGATGTGCGCTGTCGGGCGGGGTGCCCTAAATAGGAAACCCCGTCGCACTGCGTACAGCGTTGCTTCCGGACGCACGGCGGGAGAATCCTGCGGCACAACGATCTGTGCCGTCGGGGCGCCATGTACTTGAGGCAAAAGGGATGGTCTGTGGAGGAGGAGCAGGCCTTCTGCACGTCCGTTGGCATCCGACGACCCGACCTCGTTATTTCAAGAGGCGGGGTAGCCTTCGTTGTTGATGGACAGGTTGTGTCCAGCCAAGGTGCTTTAGATCTAGCCCATGACCGAAAGGTAGCTAAGTATGAGACAAACTCCGACCTTTCAGATCTGGTCGCAGCCCATGCCGGAGTAACCCGTGAAAATGTCGCCTATACCGCTATCACCGGCGAGGCGTGTGGAGCTCCAAGAGTGTAAGTGAGCTTCGTTTTCTGGGTATTACCAAAGCCCAGTTGCGGAGCTTAACCACTCGCGTCCTCTGGGGCTCCTGGCTGAATTGGAGGCGTTTCAACGCCATTATGTCCCGCTATCATCTGGGCAGGAGACCGCCGTGCTAAGTCTGCCGGTGCTGCATTCCAAAGGATGAATAAATATGATTATGAATGGTGCGCGATTGATTGGAAAGAGCCTCGCGGGAGGTCTCAGTTTTTGCACCTATCCTGGGCCTACCACCCTAAGAGCAAAGTGCCCAGTAATGTCCCTATAGACCGAAAACCGTGGCCTGGTACACAATATCTCGCCTCACGGTGTCTATAAGGATACATAGGGCGGTGAGGGACAGCACCGTTGGGGAGTGGCGACCCCACCTTCCCGAGCTGGATGGGCCAGATGGGCCGGCCGCCGCTAGGGCGCGAAGGAGAAACTAATGGTAGGTAGTGGTGGAAATTCTGCGACACGTAGTGTCCAAACCCCATCATGGGAGCTAACGATCTAAGGAACCACTGTAGCGAATACAATCTTCTGTTTTTGCTACAGTGGTGAAAGCAATACGCCGCCAGTACTTAGAAGAAGTACTGGGAAAGAACTGGCGGACCCATGGTGGGGAAGTAGGGGCCGAGTGGCGGGCGACCCACCTGGCCGTCCTGACGGAATGCCTAGACGACCAGGCAAGCCAACGGACACGAGTGGGCATGAGAGGAACGTAAAATAGAGAACCATTCACTATATAATAATGGAAGAGACAAGAATAGAAGAAGCCTCGGACGTAGAGGTCTCCGGTCCTGAGACCTCTGCGGCGGACTCGTCCGCTAGGGACACCAGGACCATTGATGACGACATTGGCAACGGAAATGGACACGAGATGGAACAAGTAATACCCTTGCCTCTGAGCGGGCAAATAGAGTGCAAATTCTGCACAAACGGTCCGAAAGTGTGCTTCCTCAATTGTTTCGGATGGGTCGGTGGACGCTGGATTCGCTCAGCGCTGAGCGAGAAGGCAGGGCAGGCCGAAAGATAGAGAGCGACAAATACACCCTTTACGAAGTATATTTTTCAATCCAACACAGCACATACAAGACGATACCGACACAAATTGACGCAGACAGAATTTAGTTTGAAGTTTGAAGAACGTGTGTTTCAGCGATAGCTCGCCGATGTGGCTTCGAGAACGGTGTTCGTAATTCTGCCCGTTCCGAGCGAAACGCTTTATCGCGAAGGTTTTGCGCGCGGTTTTTCTGTCCTCATAGCGGGCGATGTGCCATTGGTGGAAAATGACGACACGGCATGGCGCTAGGCTCTTATTGGGCCATGGTGTCGTCAGACGATTTTGAGTCAAAAAAATTGTTTTGACGAACGCTGCCGGTTGCGAACGCCGCCGCCGCCAACGTTCGTTTGAATTTCAAACACTCAATGAATTACAATTTGTGGAGCACCTAGAGAGGAGGCACCCCCAATGCAGTGCGGCTTGGAAATGCCGGGAATGTACAAAGACCTTCCCCAAGCTGCATGGATGACAATGCCATGCAGCAAAATGCACAAGGGGAAGGGGAACGATAACGAGGGAAGGCGTTGGGGAGGAGTTGGATGTGGAATGCCCACTATGCGAGAGCACCTTTCGGACCAAAAGGGGCCTGTCGCAGCACGAGAGGCACAGGCACCCGGTGGAGAGAAATAGGAAGAGAGAGGAAGAGAGCAAGTCAGGCGGCGGCAGGAATAGACCGGGAAATAGGAACTCGACTTGGACTAAGGAGGAGGTGGACCTCCTTGTCCAGTTGAATAGGAGGTTCCAAGGGGAGAGGTATCCGAACGTGAAAATCAGGGAATTCCTGCCGTCAAAAAGCCTGAAGCAGATCAGCGATAAAAGAAGGCTCTTGCCCGATCAGAGAGCAAGGCAAAGGGCCGAAGACGAGGAATCCTCGTCAGGGAGCTCATTTTATGAATCGGCAACAGAGGAACTAGAGGGAGAGGTGCCGAGGAGGAGTATTGGCAGGGAACAGTGGGAGATCCAACTCCGGGAACAGATAATGGCCGAAGAACTCCAAGGGCCATCCATGGAAAGACATGGAGAAAAGAATACAGGATCTAGCGGCCTGGAGGCGGATCTCCCAAATAGATGTCGACCTTTTGGTCACGATGATAATTGAGAGACTGAAAGGCGACATCCACGAAAGGTCCGGAGTAAGGACCAGGGCAGAAGGAAACAGGAGGAGGCGAGACCGCATAGAGGGGCAGAAAAGAGCGAAAAAGAAAACAAGGGTTAAACAGTACGCATACGCAAGAACCCAGGAAGTATATAGGAAGTGCCCCTCACGGCTCGTCGACTGGGCGATAGTGGGTAAAATGCCCAGCGACGAGCAAGGGATTGGGGCTCCAGCCAAGGAGGAAATAGCCCCAATCTATAAAGACCTCTGGGGCGTAGCAGGGCCCCATATCAAAATGAAAAGTAAAAGGAGGAGTAGAGGCCCAGAGCACGCCAGGATGGAAGAGGTCTGGAAACCCATCACACTGGAGGAAGTGGTCGAGAAATTCAAAAGAATAAAGAGTAACACGGCCCCCGGGATAGACGGTATAAGGAAAGAACACCTTCGTAAAGATGGGGCGCTACACATAGTAACTAAGCTGTATAACCTACTGCTAATGAGCCGGGTGTATCCAGAACGGTGGAAAAACCACCGAACCACGCTCATCCCTAAACCGGGTAAGAGCGTGGTAGAGGCAACTAACTGGAGGCCTATCACGATAGGTTCTCTAGTAAGTAGGATATACTCGGCGATGATTGACCGGCGAATAAGAAAAATGGTAACAATAAACCGGAGGCAGAAAGGGTTTACAAAAGAGGATGGGTGCAAACAGAATATAGCCATCCTCAGTAGCGCCCTATCGCAAATGAAGGAGAGCGGCGGCGGTATTATAACCGTCGTAGACGTTACTAAGGCCTTCGACACTGTCCCCCACAGTGTGATGGGTAGCTGTCTTAAAGAGAAGGGAGTACCCCCCGTGAATCTACAAAGGGGGGTAAAACACTAGGGGGGGCGACCCACTATCGCCCTTACTATTTAATATAATTATAGATCCCATTATAGGGAGGATCGACGAGACGACGGTTGGCGTAAATGTGGGAGACGAGAAAGTCTCCATAATAGCGTTCGCGGACGATCTGGTCCTGTTAGCGAAAACCAAGAAGGAGGCCGCAAAACAGAACAAAATGCTTAACAATTACTTAAAACAGCTGGGAATGAGCATAGCGGCCTCCAAGTGCACAGCGATACAGATCGTCCAGAACAATAAGACTTGGCACATAGTGGACCCAAAGATAGAGATTGGGGGGTCCACGATACCATGTGCGGACCCAGAAAGCAGGTTGAAATACCTAGGAGTAAAAATCGATCCGTGGAGAGGCCTTCATGGGGCGGAAGCGAAAAGCGTAATAAAGGCGATACAAATGATTAAAGTAATGAAGCTGAAGCCCCATCAAAAAATAAACCTCATCCGGACGTACCTCCTGCCCAAGTATACACACATGCTAGTAGCGGATCCACCTCCTCTGGGCACCCTAAGGGCCTTAGACCTTGACATAAGGTGCGAAATTAAAAAGATACTACACCTTCACCCGTCCACAACGGACAGGGTAATATACACGGCCAAGAGCCATGGAGGCTTAGGGGTCCCGAGGATAGAGAATATAGTGAAGCTAGCCACTATAAGGAGCGCAGTGAAAATGAGAGCGACAGAAGACGGGGCAGCCAGACAAGCACTCTTAGGGCGGGAGGGCACGCTGACAAAGTATGCGGCATCCATGGGATTGCGTTGAGATGGGGGAATTACAGAAATAACACTAGAGTCGACGAGGAAGGCCCTCCGGAAAAAGGAAACGGATCGATGGAGACAACTCGTCTCCCAGGGTCAGGGTATCAGGGAATTTTTTGGAGACAAAGTCCGAAATGCATGCATGAATTAAAAGAAATGCATGGCTATATAAACCCGACCTACTAAAGCCATCGAGGTACCTGGACGCATTAAAGCTAAGAACCAACACCTTCGGCACGAAGGTAGCGCTCAATAGAGCTAGAAAGACATTAGATGTTAAGTGCCGGAGGTGCGGCGTCCAGGCAGAGACCCTAGGGCATGTGCTGGGCAATTGCACCCACACGAAAGCCCAGAGAATAAAGAGGCACAACGAGATATGCAATCTCATAAAGAGCAAAGTGCCAGCAGGTCGCGCGGTGTTCCAGGAGCCAGTAATAAACGTGATGGGGGAGATGAAGAAGCCAGATTGGGTCATCGAAGACCAAGAGGCTGTATATGTAGTGAATGTTACTGTCAGGTACGAGGACAGGGACAATCTCCCCCAAGCGTACAGAGAAAAGGAGAGGAAATACAGGGACACCGCAGAGTACCTAAAAGTACATTGTGGATGCAGGGGAGCAATGCCCAAAAGAACTATAGAAAACTTGAAGCGCCTAGGGCTCAAGAAGAATGACTACCTAACGGCCTCGATGATCGCCCTCCGGTCGTCGATAGAAATAGCGAACAGCTTCATTGACTATGATCACATTATGTGATCGCTATAAGACAAGATACAGGCTATTTGTTACTAAGTTATTTGTGAATGTCCTATTTATTACTAATAATATCTTATTTACAGGTGACCATGACCAAAGACGCTGCCCCGGAACTCTACCTTCCTTTTAAGGGAGGCCGGCCGACCGGGGCAGTATGTTTCAGTTTGGAACTGCCGAAAGAGTCATGAATAAGTTTAAATAACTGACGAAGCGCAAGCTGAGACAAGTTTTATAGATAACGAGGCGCAAGCCGAAATATACTAATAATAACACTTAGTTCAGGGGACTGTGTCCAGACAGCGCTGCACTGGGACTCCACCTTCTTTCGCAGGAAGGGGGACAAGCAGGGCAGTAGGTCTCAATATGGGACTGCTGAAAGGCACTATAGAATTTTAATAATGACGACAAGGCGCAAGCCGAAGACTTTCAAAGAGATGACGACGCAGCTGCCAGCTGAATAATAATCAACAGCCCGTCTTGGCCTTATACACCAAGCGGTGCGAGTTCTACCATACTATTATATGGGTGGGCGCGGGCCGGGCTCTAGGGCCCGGGGCGACGCCTTCGCGAGGCTTCCCTGACAACGCACTATGTGCGGCTAAGTTCGCCTCCCGAGAAGGTCCCCGTTCCTAGTTTTTCCACGAACCGCGGGCAGGTCTCATGGCAGTGGACGATAGAAAGTAGGCCCGTGGGGAATACACCACATTGTTTAATTTATTGTTAGCTAGTTGTAGATGCACCTAACGCGCTGGTGGGTAAACATGCGTGGAAGTTTACCAGGCCAAGGCCTCAGGTATAGGACTTGGCCAAATGCCTCGTCATCTAATTAGTGACGCGCATGAATGGATTAACGAGAATCCCTCTGTCCCTATCTACTCCCCTCAGGGACTGTGGCCGTCCCTGGTCCGACTTCGGTCGGGCCATGGGCGGACATAGTATGGGTCTTAGCGAACCCAAGGTACCCGAGCTCTTAGCATACCGTAAACCTGTGGTCATGTCTCACGGGAGCGAGGGTCTTGCCTTAACCGGCCGGACCGCGAGGATGACAACCTCTATAAAAATCCCTCACACCAAGCTATGGCGCGCGGCGAAGAGGGGCGTCCCAGTCGATGGCACCGGGGCGTGGTTGGTGGATGCACCGGCCGTTAGCGGCCAACCTCCGGGTACCTGGCGAAACCCGGTTGTATCCAGCCTTACCGGGGTACGGCGGGTCTGCCCTGGTGGACCTACTTTCCGACCATACTCGTGGGAACAACATGGAAACCTATAAAACAAAACAAAAAATTGACAAGAAACAAACTGAAAAAGAAAAAGAAGAGGAAGAAACCGAGGACATGGATATGACAGAGAATGAACAGCACAGAGTAAGTTTTAGACGTAGCTCTGCTCCGTCATTCTTCGCGGAAAGAATACGACTACCCACTCCAATTAGAGCAAAAAGAAGAAAAGTAACTGAAAAAGATAGTCTGGAAGGTAAAACTGAAAGTCATGGAAAAGAAAGTGAAGTGGAGCAGAAAGAAGAAAAGGATCAAGATAAAGAGGAAATAAGCATAAAATTAAAAGAAGTATATTTAGAAAGAAACAAATTAGAGAAATATTTATTCGATGAGAAAAATAAAATACCAAAGACCGCTATTAAATTTCTAATGGAAAAATGGGCAATATTAGAAACAAAATTACAAAACGAAGTGATGGAAAATAAAATTTTAGAACTAAAAGTAAAAAACCAGCAAGCAACAAAAAATACTTACGCACAAATGGTTGGAAGAACAGCCCGAACTAACGAAGATAAAATCAATAAGTACCCTGCAACAAGAAAAGAAAATCATGAAGTAATGCTAATCAAACCAATAAGAGACGATGATAAAAGAAATAACGAGGAATTAAAAACCGAAGTAATGAACGAATTAAAAAAGATCAGCAATAAGATTAAAATCAAAAATATAAGGCAAATGAAACAAAAAGGAGTCATTATACAAGTAAATGATAAAAGCGATGTGGACATTATTAAAAATAGCAGTATAACATCTATTGGAATCAAAATAGACAAACCTAAAAGAGTAAACCCATCGATAATAATTTATGATATCGAAAAAGAATATAATAAACAAGAACTAAAAGAAAACCTAATGAATAAAAATCTAGAAATAAAAGCTGGCTGGGACCTGGAAAAATACAGGGATGAAATAGAATTCAAACACTGTTTTAAGAATAAAAATGATAGAATGAACTGGATAGTACAGCTCTCTCCTGAAATTTATAACCAGTTAATAGAAAAAGAAAAAGTTTATATGATGTGGAGAGTATACAAGATAAGAGAATTTCTAAACACAGTAAGGTGCTACAAATGCCACGGATATGGACATATAACAAAATATTGCGGAATAAAAGAACAAATATGTGAAACATGTGGGTCAGAAGAGCATAATAAAGAAGAATGCAAAACAAAAGATAACACAAAATGTATAAATTGTATAAAAGCAAGAAGAAAAGAAACAGAACATAGTGTGAAAAGTAAAGAATGCCCAGAAAATATAAAATATTTAGAACTATTCAAATCAAAAATAAAATGGCACTAAGAATGGGACAAATAAATGCGCAAAGGTCGGTTGCAGCTGCAGCCACGCTTGAAAAAATCATACACGAACAAAACATAGACATTCTATGTATACAAGAACCATATAGCTACAAAAACATAATACGAGGATATAATTCAAGATTAAAAATAATTCTGTAAAACCCTGATAAAGACGCAACTAAATTAAACTCATACAGACCAATTGCACTACTCCCAGTAATTGGGAAAATCTTTGAAAGAATAATCACCAACAGAATTCAAGCTAACTATAAAAACAAAAATTTGGAAAATAATATGCAATTTGGATTTCGTACATCTAAGAGTACGGAAAACGCCCTTATCGTATTCAAAAAAGGGATTAATGAATCAAATAAAAAGTACATAATCGGAATATTTATAGACGTAGAAGCCGCATTTGACTGCCTATGGTGGCCAGCCATAATTAAAAGATTAATAAAAGCAGAATGCAGCACGACCCTAATTAAAATAATGAAAAATTATTTTAAAAACAGAAAAATTATTGTCGAATCTAAATTTGACAGAATAACAAAAAACATGCAAAAGGGATGCCCGCAGGGATCCGTCATTGGCCCCATGGCCTGGGGCTGTGGCATGGATACCCTTTTGCATGAACTATATAACAAAATAGAAAATTCAAGCGTTGAATGCGTCGCATACGCAGATGATCTGGCAATAACAATAAGAGGAAATACCAGAATTGAAATAGAAAAATACGCAATGGAAGCTATAAACATAATTGAAAAGTGGTGTATGGAACACAAATTAAAAATCTCTATAGATAAAACAGCTGTAATGCTGTTAAAAGGAAAATTAAATAAAAATAGAATGCCAATCATAAAAATAAATAACACTAAAATAAAATATGTTAATAAAACCAAATACTTAGGAGTTATAATCGACGAAAAACTTGGATTAATAGAACATGCAAAATACTTAAGAGAAAAGATAACAAATTTTGCCATGATAGTAAGGAGAATTGCAAAAGACAAATGGGGATTAAAACCTAGAGTATTAAAAACACTCTATAATGCAGTAATACTCCCTATAATAAAATACGGCTCCGGATTTTGGCACGAAGATGTACATAAAACACATATAAATAGACACCTACAAGCAACACAAAGAATTATGCTACTAATAATTACAAAAGCATGCAGAACAACCTCCACCGCCGCAATGCAAATAATAGCTGGAACAATGCCATTAGACCTACAAATAATAGAACAAGCACTAATAAACAAAATTAAGAAGAACCAAACAATAAAATGGGAAAATTATCATTACCAGGAAAGGGAAGACATACAAGCAACAACAGAACGAACAAGAATAAATAAAGAAACACAAAAAATAAAACAGATAACAACAAATGCATGGCAGAGCCGCTGGGATCAAGAAACTAAAGGACGAACTACATACCAATTTATAAAAGATGTAAACTTCAAAATTAACAATAAATGGTTTAACCCAGGAAGATTCGGGACATATATACAGACCGGGTATGGTCCAATAAATACCACACTATTCAAGAGAGGAATCGAAACTAACAACCTCTGCCCTGCATGCGAACAAGCCGAAGAAGACATAAAACACTTAATTTACGAATGTGAAAAATATCAACACCTACGATACGAAGATCTAAACAACATAAAAGATAATAAACAGACACTAATAGAAACAGAAGCAAAATACAAAAAATTCATGAAACTAATAAACGAAATATTTACCAATAGGAAAAGATACCAAGCAGAAATAGCAAGTAGAAGGTCCGCCTCCTCGGGGCAGGGACGGGCAACGCCGGACTGTTGATTACAGCCCGGCGGCAGAGAGACCTGTAAACAAAACGAGAAACAAATCAAGAAAATAAAAACAAACTGATATCTAAACAAGCAAAGAAAACAAAATATAACAAACTAAAATAATTAAAAGAAAAGATAACAAAATAAATAAGAACAAAGCAACAATGAGTCGATGCTCGAGCTGCAACAATAAAGAGTATCAAATGAAAAAAAAAAAAAAATGGGGCGCCACACTTCGGCGGCATCTGGGAAGCTGCCGTCAAATCCACAAAGTTTCACCTGCGCCGCGTCGTTGGTGAAACATGCTTGACCTTCGAGGAAATGACGACTCTAATCACCGAAATTGAAGCTTGCCTGAATTCTAGGCCGCTGGCGGCTCTAAGCGACGAGATGGACTCTATCGATGCTCTGACGCCAGGCCATTTTTTAATTGGGGCCCCCTTAATTTCCGTGCCCGAACCTTCCTTAGCAACGTCCAAATTATCTCCTTTGCGGCGATGGCACCACGTGCAGCTAATGCGAGACCACTTTTGGACGCGATGGTCCACGCATCTTCACCAACTACAGACTCGAGGGAAATGGCGCACTAAACAGCCAGACCTTAAAGTTGGTGGTCTATGCCTGGTGAGGAACGAAGTGATGCCACCATCTCGGTAGCCTTTGGGCCGCATCACCGCCACGCACGCCGGCGATGATCAGAGAGTACTCTCCACATTAACTAGGCCCATCTCCAAACTCTGCCCGTTGCCGCAAGACCGGTCGGAACACTAAGGCCGTCTGGATACACCGCCACGCAATCAGCTCCTAGCTTCTTTGTCCTCTACCACTTCCGCGACTACCTCTATTTTGCCGTGCTACCTCGATTCGCACATGCAGGGGGCTCTAAATTTCCCCGCGCCATGAGCTGTCTCTAGGCTGCAGGGGAGAGCGCCCTACTCCGAATGCACTTCCTCCTTCGGGCCCAACTATTGGGTATAAATTACCAAGCACGCGAAGTATTGCTCTCAATCTGCTTCAACTAAAATTTATAACTACACAGGGAAACTTAACAAACTAGAATAAAGGCAAGCGACAAGAACATTATAATTACTAAGGACTTATATTTATTAATCTATTCAAATTATCTACAAAACCGATCTATTTAATAAACCACTCCGTTACCGAAACTTTATAATAAATTAATTGCTATCGAAAACAACTAGATTCATCGTTTCTTTACTTACTCGAGATTCGAGAGCGGAGTTAGAAGCTACATCAAATGAGGCTTGGAAATATTTAATAAATGGTGTATAAAACATAAATTGAATATATCAATAACTACAACTTTGGCAATGCACGTTAAGCGTAAATTAAACAAAGAAAGACTCCCAATAACTGATATAAATAAAATAAAGTATAGTGAAATTCAGAAAAAAGCGTAATGAGGCATTTACTTGCCACGCAAAAATCCAACTTGATCCTTTTGACCGAGGCTTGTAGGACGACGTCTACGTCCTACGACGATGTCCGGGGGAGGCTGGAGCTCTGGGGCTCCCCAATGCGGCGTGTTGCCACCACGTCGTATCGGTAACTCTGCAAGCCCAAAACACCAAAGCGATTATAATCTCGGGCGGGAGCATCCGCCCACCAGCCCTGTAGAGCCCCCCGCCGGGCAACAAGGCCCAACTCGTCGCCTGCGAGCACTGTTCCAGCCACCCTAATCCCGTCATCGCTACCGATCAACAGTGATGCAGATCTGGGACTCGTAGGGGTGCGCAGTCCGCGTCTGGGCAATATATGCCCGGAATGTGACCGCTCCTTCGTAACCCGAATGGGATTAGGGGTCAACCGACGTCACATGGAGCCAGACCGGGCCGATGTGGAAGTCCACGTCGAGCGAGTGAAAAAGCGCTTGGGCGCAGAGCATGAACGCACTTCCCATGACACGCAGCCTTGGCGCTATTAAAAGTGCGAGGCGGGTAACGCGCTACAAGAGTCTTCCAAGCCCTCGACGACCTCGTGGCATCAGAGGAGAATGACGACGGCCATAGGGAGAACGACTCCTCTTTTGGCCCCGCCACTGGAGAACCCAGTGGCGACGCAGAGAAGGGCGAAGGTGCGTCCGGACCCTCACCATCTACAAGCCGGACGCACCCGCCAACACCTCATTCGATGCGGAGGAGTGATGCCACGGACAATGGATTACCGTCGGTTATACGGAAATTAATCCCTGTATTCGAGGGTGCACGAGGGTTCCGCGCCCACACTCTCGTGGGGATAGCCAACAACGTTCTCCACGGTACTGATGCGACAGCTGAGCTCTGTGCGGCTTCGGGTAGTTTTCCCGGTTCCTCCTCCGAGACAACCGCGCCGGCCGAACCCGGATGCAGGATACTGAGGAAGCGACTACGTCGCCGGGAGTATGCCCATGTACAACGGCTCATTAAGACAGAAATGTCGAGGGCCGCCGGGAGACCCTGGATGGGAAGCGTGAGGCACGGACTCCAGATATGGCAACCATGGCTGCATAGTAGGGTCCCTTCGTATCTCAAGAGTCCTCCCCCGTCCTGCAAACAAGGCGTTCACTACCTTCGCCCTCCCTGGAATACACGATAGCCAATTCTTCGGCACCTGGTACTAATGGTGTCACGACGGGACAGTGCAAAGCTGTTCCGCCGAGCATCAAACCCCTCCTCTTGAACGTCGTGCTCGCGTTAGGCGGATTCTATGCGGAAATGCTTGTAAGCCGAATGTGTTTGGTCCCACGAAAGACGCAGCGGCAGAGCCGAGTGACTTCCGCCCCATCAGCATTGCTCCTATCATTATCCATCATCTCCACAAGGTACTGGCCAAGCGTTTATTCAAATCCAACCTTGTGGGTTTGAGGCAGCGAAGCTTAGACGATGGGTGCGCAGAAAATATCGGTTCCGTCCTCGCTGCTCGATGACTCTCATTGGCGTCTGAGAGAGATCCATGTGATCTCTCTAGACGTCGCAAGAGCCTTTATACGGTGAGCCACCGTGCCATCTCCGCCGCTTTGGGGCCAACCGGCCTGGCGGAGGGATTTACCAAATATGCCGCCCGACTATACGCGAATAGTAGGGCAATGTCTCAGGTTGAGGGTGCTCGGTCGGAGCCCTTCCCAATACGCAGAGGGGTTAGACAGGGTGGTCCCCTGTCTTCCCTTCTGTTTGGTCTCGTCGTGGACGAGGTACTAAGAGCTGTGCCTTCCGAGTTGGTAGCCAAAGCGAAAGACGTGTGTCGGGCGCTCTCTGTACTTAGTGAGTAAAAAGTGAGAAATGAAGCTAATAAAGCTTTGTGAAAGCTAATAGCATTAGTAGCGATTGAGGGAGATTATTGCCAAAAATCCGGAGATTTTTAACAAAATTTAGTCGAATTAGAAGGGAAAGAAGCGATTCTAACCTCAAAAGTGAGTAGACATCGTGGACAGGGGGGGATAGAATTCAGTAATTACAATATATACAGAAAATATTCTTTGTGCAAGACGGGGATTTAATTAAATATTGGGTAAAATGGACTAGAAGCACGGATTTAATAATTAAAGCCAGATAACAACGTGGATCACGATTCGAGCGTTCCACGTAGTACGGGGTGACGACCACTGTTCAACTCGGTGGGTCAGCTGCAGTAAGGCATAAGGGTTAGGAGTTGAGAGGAAACATATAGTATTGGATTTGCATTAAGCTTCAGGTGCGAGGCATTTATGCCAGCAGGAGCCGTGGTGCTTCATTTCATCACGGTTGTTAGTTGAGATAGAAAGTTTGAGGTTAGGCGGCCATCTTGGTCGACACTTCCGGTGGCCATTTTGCTCCGGGTTTCGTCAGCCATCATGGTCCCTCGAGAGACTGTGGTGCCATCTCAGAAGAGAAGTGCATTGCACAACTAGTGAGGCGTCGAGCGAGTGAACAAAAGAATAAGAGAATAAAACAAGAATGCCGAACGCAAGGAGAATAACGAGGAAATGGAAGAATGTACTGGGGAATGAATATGACAAGGAAGGTCATGAGTGCGAAATAGTAAGGTGATCTAGTAGGGATGAGGGGTCGGTAGGGATTGAAAATCTCTCTGGTTCCTGCCATGAGTCGACGATGTTGTCGGAGCTGAGAGACGCAGGCACCGGGGCAAGGGCTAGGGCCTGCTGCAGACACGGCATCGCAAGAAGATGACGGGGATAGCTTCAGCTGGAACAGCGTGATGGGGGAACTGAGAAGCTACGCTACAGATATGTATGGTGCATTCGAAATGATATTGGAGGTAATGGACGCGCTGGGCAGCGTCCAAAATCTTGTGAGCTTGGAGCCAAAGGGAGGATGGTACCTTGACAGCAGCACTGAAATTGGTCGTCGGGAATGTCAGGAAGGCGTCAGTTTTGATAGGCCGTCGATTCAGCAATAAGCCAACCGCGGGGTTGATGGCTATAGAAGAGCTCCACACAGCGGCCGGTGAGACCCGCGAAACACACAGGACAGAGCTGGAGGAAGCCAGGAGAGGAAATGATGAAAATAGGAAGCAACTGGAAGCAGTCGAGAGAACTATCCCGAATAGAGAGAACGAGCTGCGGAAGGCGGTGATGAACGCAAGAGATGGAAAGAACAAAAGGGAGAGAACGTCCGGCTCCCTGCCCACTGTACCAAGGGGCGGCGGATGGGCAAGAAATGGCGACGACGCGCCATACACGACTGAATATACGGTCGGAGAAAGAAATGGAGATTGGTGCACTGTGGCCAGAAAGAAGAAAAGAACGTCCGGAGATGCTAATAGAAGAGAAATAAGAAAGCCAACTAGAGCGCAAGACAGAACTGGCAGGGAAGGGGAGTATGATTCGAACACGGGAAGAGCGAATGGGCTGGTGAAATAATGTATGCGGAAGTCCTCGGGAGAGTGAAAAAGCAGTCCTGCTTTAAGAACGTGGAAGTGACGGCGGTACGCAAGACCGCGGCCAGGTTTTTGCTCCTACAATTTGTGACCAAAACGGAATCGGATAAGATTGACAAAGTAAGGGATGAAATAGCCAAGGCGATGAGAAGCACAACAACGGTTAGTAAGATGACGAAAAAGCATGATACAGATAAATGGTATCGACGAGGTAACCACGCGCGAAGAAATGTAAGAGTCGCTCGTAAAGGCGCTGGTGAGAAAAGAACACCGTGTAATATCGATACGAATGGGGTACCGAGGAGTGCAGCGAGCGATCGTGACGTGCGAGGATGGAGAAGAAATGAAGAAACTTGCAGTACAAGGCAAGATGAAAGTTGGCTTTGTGTATTGTAAGGTAAGAATGTTGCCCAACATCACGAGGTGTTATCACGACACAAAGAATCGGAGGAAACAATCCAGGATAGGGGGGTATAAGCAATAAGTAAGCGCAGATTATGAGAGTTCCAACAATACCCATAGCAGAAACGGAACATGGGAAGAAGTAGGAAAAGGGATGAGGGAAAAAGCACAGGTAGTAAAAACAAGAATGTTATAAAGAACAAGGAGAGGACAGCAATAGGAAAAGGTAAAATAGTCGCGAATAATAGATAGGGGCTCAACAGTGCGAAATAGGGAAGGGAAAAGGAACGAGCAATGAAATATAGGAGAATAATTTTAACGGTAGTAAGCAAAACGTTATGAAGGTACGCGCGAGCGTAGGAATGGTTAGGAAATGAATGAACAGGGTATACAAATAAGGGACAAATAAGAAAGAGGCCCAGTACAAAGTCCAAATAGGCACGATAGGTCAGAAAACAAATCAAGTGATTGAAATGTACTTATTTGCAGCAGCGAACAATGTGGATCTGGAAAATATAAATTAAGAAAATGTTGAGCAAGAATGGTTGGAACATCAGGGCAGTAAGACTATTAATAGCAATAATAACGTTACCGGATAATAAGAATTGAGCCATGCGAGGATGGACCATCCTTGTACCTGGCAGAAATAGGCGGGCTGAAATAAAAATAAGCAAATAATATTAAGGGGCACAAGTAATGTCGTAAAATAGTAAAAACCGAAACAGGTAAGTAAGGGGAGCATATGAAATATGCACTGAACTACAGAAAATAATAGCAACAGTAGTAGAAAAAAAATAGCACAGAGAACATAGGATGGTAGATATGCAAAGGAAGTTAGCAATGTTATTGGACGGAGAGTCAACAAGGTGCAGTGTAAAGAGGCTTGCGGAATAAAAGCAATACGTGGAAGGAATAGTAAGACAGGGCTAATAAAGATAATAAAGAGTAATTTAACTATTGGCAGACTGATAAGGAAGAGCAAAGGTATGAAACACAGAGGAAAAGATACCTCTTAGGAAAGAGGCATAGATAAGTACTAATGAGACAACTTACGGGCAAAATGGGACGTCACTTGGACATAGAAGCGCAAGGTGGTGCCTCGATAGCTGATGAAGGCATCACTGAATCTATAAACAAATTAGAAAGACATATGACGGTAATATGGAATGGTGCTAGTAGATTCACAATAATACTACAAGGTGGCAGATGTTGAATCCAATAGGCCATGTTGGCGCATCGCAAATAAGCTGAAGACATAGTGATCTGAAATAGAGAAATACTTAGAGGCAAAGGGTACAGACAAAGCAGAAAAGACTGAACCACAGTAAGAAAGACAGGAATGGTTTACATGCTACAGGCAGAACTTAAGGGAGTCTCAATGTACAAAGAAGGCTCGATGCAGGAAAATAATTGATAGAATAGGATACGAATAACGGACGAGACAGTAATATTGCAAATAAGTAGGCAATAAGCATTATAAGGCAAGGTAGTGGTAGCAAATGTCCAACGATAAACGCGGCGGGGGTAGAAATCGAGACAAGTATAGGGAAACGAATTTAGCAGCACGAGCTGAATACTGAAAGTAAACGCGGAACAATTCATAAAGCAAGGAAAAGGAAGATGTAACTGCATAGCAGGGATCTAGAAACGCACGAAAATAGAAATCCGGTATCGGGCGCACGGTAGTAGAATAAACAACGTAGAGTTGGCAAAGAACGCCAATTTATGCAAAACACTGCGAATTAGATTCAAAGAACATAACCTCGGAAGTGGAAGGTAGGCGAGACGATAGATGGACGCGACAAACCAAACACAAACTGTGCAAAAACAGGACAAATAGTGTGCACAAATTGAGCAAGTAAAATAATGAACAGAACGATTAAAAGCTAAAGAGAACAGGGAAACCTGGTAATTGACGGATACTAGAAACGAACATAAACGCGACGCCGAAATGACGCGGCAGGCAAGCATGGCAAACACATGTGAGGCAGATCAGGGGGGAAAGGCGCACTAACAGCCGTGCGGCTGCACGAGAAACGAGATGCACGTGTTGCGTATCCATTGGTGGGATATGGGGAATTTGTGTAGGTTCGGTTGCCCATGGAGCGCTGAACGACTCTGCTTGTGTTATTACAGGCCGTAAAAATACAGCTAAGTCTAAGAAGTCACGTACAACCCTTGAAAAGTCGACCCCACGATATCCGGGGCTGGTCACCACATGGCCTACCCCGAAACAAAGGAACCCTTGAGAACCCCACCAGCTCTTCGACTCGCTCTCCCCGACCTTCCCGCGTTTTTCTCTAGTTTTCTCGCACTTTTCCCTTAACTCGCGCGCACCCTAGCTTGTCACACGGAAACGGAAGCGTTGCCACCTCCACATGCCCAGCCACATCAAGAACCCACCCCGTTGGACAGGAAAAAGTCAAAAGGAGGAGCAAGGAACTCGGGAAGAGGAACCCAAGGCGAAAAGGAAAGAAGAAACACCCTCACAGAGCAGAACTACTTTATCTCCAGTCACGAACAGTACTTTTCTACATCGAGTTACGAAATAAATAGTCGTTCTTTTTAAACTTTACAATTGTGTGTTTGATTCTTCCACGCTTCTCCACAAGCAGAGCGGTCCAGCGCTCCACGGGCACCCGAATCCACGGAAATTCCCTATATCCCCCCAATAGGCTCGCAACAGTACTGTAAATAATGTACAGCTTTATTTATCGTGTATGCTCATCCGGCGTCAAATTTCGCTCCTAAGTTATTATCGCTATCGATAGTTATAATTATATCGTCGATCGTTGATTCGTATCACTAGATATTAAGGCCTGCTGACGCGATAGCGTAACACTAGAAATAACCAGATGTAGGAAGCTACGGTAGCTAGGGATATTTGAGCATGACACACAAGGAAGGTAGAGATGACACTCGATGCATAACCACAGATAGTGAAAAGATAGATAAAAAATAATTCGATGAAGTAGTCAATTAATTAACAGTAAGATTAATAGCCAACAATGAAGCGGTAGAGAAGCAGTAAAAACTATTATTAGAGAGAGTATGATAAATACGAGGGTAGGAAGAACTAAAAGGCATAAAAATGATAAATTAGGTAAATGATGAACAGGATGTACAGTTCGTCCAGAGCTAAATGAAAAAAGTGGAGTGAGAGCGGCCGATTGATGCCGCCGATCGGCAGGGCCGTCGCGCCTTGCCGATGTTGCGTTCTAAGCAATAAGATGAGAAGCTACGAATTAATTTCTAATTACACTAGTAGTTCAGTTATTACTAGTATAGCTATGCATGTTATTTAGTATTTTAAGTATTTGATAGAATTTTAATTCTTCGCGCAGTATTATCCTTGGTTTGTAGTGTACGATATATAACGCCTGTAGAGTTACCATGCCAGTGCGATATCTTTTGTTTCAACAAACTATTATATCTGAATATTTATTAATATTTTAACGTGTGAACCATAATAAATTGAACATTAATAAACTAGGTTTTTTAATCTCATGTAATACATGCCTTACAATAAAAATAAAGATACAATATGATCTGAAATATATCATGTTTGGTCTCATTTTAATCGGGAGAATTTCAACAACATAATAGAAAAAATTATAAGTCGAAAAAACTAAAAATAAAAAAGTTAAGCTGTCGTTTTTATTATAGCATTGTTTTGCATTTGTGTAATCACACGGACACGGTGGCATTTAAATTTCTCGGCTGCCTCGGCCATCCTTCTATCCTTGTTTTTTCCTTTACAACCTAGCAAGACCGACAAAAGCGAGCCGCGAACTTCAAGACATTGGGGTCCGTTCTACCGACACTGTCTCAAACCATTTACACATTGATCAACAGTATATCATATACTGTATATGTGCACCCATTTCAAATTGGCATGGCACTGCCCTGCTCTGTTCGTCGGGCGGTCGAGCTTTGTAGTTCGTTTAGTGGGGTGAGAAATCCCCACACCACTTTTTTCATTTAGCTCTGGACGAACTGTACTAGGAATCCGACACTACCCCGGTCTACCATTGTCAGACCGGGATGTCTTATGCAAGATTTCCCTCACGTAAAAAAAGAAAATAGATGAATAACGTCTAAAGAACACGAGGAAGAATTCTCGATTTTCTACTGTAATGGCGTCGCAAAAATCCGAGAGTCTAACTTTCTTCTGTAGAGGCGCGCAATTCAGTGCACTAGTGCATATATATAGATAGACTTTGAATATTTCTCCGTAGCAGGCCTGCTAGGTCTCTGCCGCTAATTTGTTGTAACCAGGTTTTGTTGCCTACCCGCCGGCACCCTGCTACTTATTACAGATAACGCAACGGACTGTCGCTTGTGTGCTTACGTAGCCTGACGACAGGCCTACGCAATGCCTGTTGGAACAGGTTTGGCTGACTGGGTAAGATAGATATAGTGCATGTGGGAACGGGTACAGTTAAAAGAATAAACTCGAGAAGAGCACACTGCTGTGTCAAAATAAGAAAAATTTGAAAACTAAGCGAGCGGAGAATAAACGAAATACAAGGCGCATCTCATAATATAGAAAAACAATACGGTTTGGGGGAAGATCGAATCGGGGCTTAGCACGAGAACATTGGGAGGGAAGCAGGAAGCGTTGTATAAAGTGAAACGTAAATAATAATAATAACAAAAGTGCAGACGGGGCTGGTGTATCGGCACTGATTACTGGTCTCCCAAGATGGGCTGGTGAGTAGGAGGTGTTGTATACCGACTTAACTACCTTCTTTTAAACGCAACTGTGAATTACTCACAGTCTGTATTAGTCATAGATATCCAGTACCTTTCCCATTTCCACTCCGATGACAAATACTTCAAACCTTCTTTCGACGCATAACAACCCCGACCTTCGCATCTTCAACCCTTGAACTCCAACTCCTTCTCCTATTCCTCACTAAATCTTAGGTAACCCCCACTCTCCGATTTTTCCTAATATATACATACCGAACCACATCTCAAGGGAGAGCTTTTAGACTAAAAACACGATCGACGTAGGCTCTCGGGCACAGAATTGTTACAAGAATATCAACGGTACACCGCTGCTCTAAGAATTCGTCCAATTTCCGTTTAAGCTTATTGTAATTTATTAAACATAATAAATAAAAGCTGTGCGGAATACAACATAATTATTGGCGACGAGGATTGGATTGTCCAGCACTCTACACACAGAGTAAATAAATAGAATTAGCAATTCTATCCTGTGATCTGAGTGGCAACATTTAAGTGGCTGAGAACGTGGACATCGAACAAGACGAAACACGAGGAAACAGCGCATCGGAAGGAATCCTGCAACTTGGCTGAAAACACTGGATCTAGCAACTCCAGCACCGATTGCAGAGGACCACATCCACAGTAAGTACTGTTCAAAAGATATTCACCAATCGTGACGATTCTACTCTCCTGAAAAAAAAAAAAAATCTTCTAATCCTACACAACCATGCCTAACAATGAAAATCGCGTTCCTGAAATCACCTACGAGCTCTCATTCTTAATTAAGCTAATACCAGAAAAATTCGACGGCGACCGATACAAAATACGCAGTTTCGTAAAACAAGTCGATGGAGTCTTTGAATTAGCCGCCGAAGCTCAAAAACCCGCTCTATTACTCTACGTGAGAAGCCGAATTGCGGGTAAAGCACGGGAACAAATCGACATTCATTGTAATCTCACGACTTGGGAAGGAATCTCTGATCTTCTTTTAAATTTGTACCAAGACAAAAAAACTCTCGATCAGTTATTTGAAGAATTAAATGCAATAATACAAAACAAAAACGAAAACGTTTCACAATTTTTTCAAAGGATCGAAGACCTTTCGTCTCGAATCCTCGCAGCTGTTCACACATCGGAACAAGACGAAAGTCTTTTACCCGGCAGTGTCGCAATGGTAACTAAGATGACTCTTAATCGATTCATTTACCACACTCATCCCCAGATCTCACAAATGCTTCGCTATAGGGAATTCCAAACAATTAATCAAGCCTTTTCCGCCGCTTCAGCGGAAGAGAAAGCCCTTCGAATTCGCTATGGCACCTTTTCAAGATGCACTTATTGTAGTAAAACAAATCATACAAGCGAAAATTGTTACCAGAGAAATTCTAGATCAAACCCTGTATCGTCTCGACATCACAAAACAATTAATTTCTCGCAACAGACTCAACCTCCCAGACAAAGCAACTTTCAAAATTCATATAAAAATCCTCATCAAGCGCAAAACTCAAGCCGACCCAACAATTCAAGAGCAAACGAAGATTCTCACCGAGCATTTAGTCAAATTCAATGCCGCTATTGCAAAACTATGGGACATTCCATCGACGAATGCATAAAAAGATTCGTCGCGAACGTCCAACGGAATAGAAATAACGGGAACAGGCCAGATACTAAAAATACTCAATATTCAAATGTTCATTTAAGCGACCAGCATTTCGAATCTTCAGAACAAAATCATAATAGTTCTGATCGAACGTCCCCAACCAGCAATGTATCAAACATTACGTCGCACCTCAACTCGTTCACATTTCATAATGTTTACTTGAACAATAGCGAGTTGACATTTATTCTATTTGCGTCCCCATCGTCAAACTCCTCCACTGGAGTTCTAAAATTCTTAATCGACACAGGAGCATCTGTGTCCTTAGTAAAAAAATCGAGCATCGGTAATTTCAAAATTATCAATCCTAAACCGATCATGCTCCACGGTATCAACGTCAATGCGCCAATCGCAAATCTTGGAGAAACGGAACTCAGTCTATCAGTTCATAGATACTCGTTCTATTGTAAATTCCAAGTTCTGGATTCTAACACGGGTATTCCATTCGATGGTCTTTTGGGACAAGACTTCTTCAATACGCAAAATTCCAAAATCGATTTCCGAAATTCTTCAATCTGAATCGGAGCAATCCCATTTCCGATTCCTTTGCAACGCAACATAAATCAAGACCCAGATGTGTCATTAATATCGATCAATCCTCGATCCGAAATAGTTGCAAAAATACGGGTAACTAACCCTCTTAACCTAGAAGAAGGAATCATTCTAAATCAATCGCTGGATCAAAAAGAAACACTAATTACTCCCAGCGCGCTAGTAAAGGTAATAAACAAGAATGAAGCTTTAATTACCATCATTAATCGATCTCTGGAAAAGAAAAAAATCGTTAGACCTAATTTACCACTTCTACGCCCTTCTGAACGGATTACCATATTCCATTCTTCTAAAAATGATTCTGGAAATAAAATCAATCGATTCAAATTATTAGATGAAAACATACGCACCGATCATTTAAACCTCGAAGAGAAAAATTCAATAATCGAAATATGTCACGAATTCGAGGATATATTTCATCTCCCTAACGATGCATTAACTGCGACTTCTGCAGCCATTAATAAAATTCCAACTACAGATGATATCCCAATCCAAGTAAAATCTTATAGGTACCCCGAGTTACACAAAAATGAAGTAGCCAAACAAATCGAGAAAATGCTATCCCAAGGTATCATGAAACCCTCTACAAGTCCATGGTCCAGCCCACTCTGGGTTGTACACAAGAAAGCAGACGCTTCTGGCCAACAGAAATGGCGAATCGTAATCGATTATAGGCGACTCAACGAAAAAACTATCGGAGACGCTTATCCGCTCCCGCATATAGAAGATATTTTAGACCAATTAGGACATGCACATTATTTCACTACGCTAGATTTAGCAAATGGCTTCCATCAGATTCCCATGCACCCAGTGGATGCTCAAAAAACCGGCTTCTCAACTCCGGAAGGTCATTTCGAGTATACACGAATGCCCTTCGGTCTTAAAAATGCCCCCGCTGTACTCCAGAGAATGATGAACAATGTTCTCACGGGATTAAGTAATAATCAATGTTTCGTCTACATGGACGATGTGGTTATTCACGGATCCAGTCTCTCCGACCATAATACTAAATTACGTAGTATTTTTAACAGATTTCGCGATCATAATCTCAAACTTCAACCAGATAAATGCGAGTTTCTCCGCGAATCCTGTCAATATCTCGGGCATATAATCTCCAAAGACGGAGTCAGGCCAAACCCAAAAAAAAATCGAAAGTATTCAAAAAATAGATCCTCCCAAAACTGTAAAACAAATAAAGACGTTCCTCGGAATGGCAGGATACTATCGAAAATTTATTCCAAATTTTGCAACAATTGCGAAACCCATGACACTACTGTTAAAAAACGACACAGAATTCATCTGGTCCGAACAGCAGCAAGAAGCATTCGAGAAATTAAAATTAATCTTAATAAGTGAACCCTTACTACAATACCCGGACTTTTCCTTACTTTTTGTCGTCACCTGTGACGCTTCCAATGTAGGTATTGGCGGTGTTCTTTCGCAAATGAAAGACAATAAGGATCTACCTGTAGCTTATTATTCGAGAACCCTAAACGACTCTGAACGAAACTATTCTACTACCGAAAAAGAACTTCTATCTATTATAAACACTATCGAGCACTTTCGACCTTATCTCTACGGTAGAGATTTCACTATCTACACCGATCACAGACCCCTTCAGTGGCTTTTTAATTGCAAAAACCCTTCTTCAAAACTTGTCCGATGGCGGTTACGCCTAAACGAATACAACTACGTGATAAAATACAAACCCGGAAGAGTAAATTCCAACGCGGATGGTTTATCACGACTACACCCTAATATAAACGAAAAAGCTAGATCTGTGTTCCATACTCACAAATCCAATAAAACGTATCAGGATTTTACCAAATTTCATTACACTAATACGAACGTAATCGAATTTCCTAAAGAAGAAACAACTCTCCCAAAATTAAGAGGTACAATAGTAGTCTTGTGGTCCGAAGATCTGGACAAAGAAAATCAGTACGCAGATTACGTGACTGAAAATTTCGACACAAGTACACTAGTTTCGAGCTCTAACGGATTGCACAAATTAGAGAATACTAATCAAACCCTTTTGATACTATTTCCAAGAAACCTACATCATGACAAAATCGATTATCGCAACCTATTCGTTAGTCTCATGAATTTCTCCGAAATAATAAAATCAAAAGATTTTATTTTAATTCCACCCAAAAAGAATAGTGGTGTTAAAACTGATATCTTTAACGAAATGGTCAAATTTATCTTCCCTTCGAACAATATAAAATTTTTAAATACAAAGAAGATCGTCCCCAAAGATCGCGATGAAATTCGAATCATCCTCAAGGAATGCCACGACAGTAAACTGTCCGGACACTGTGGCTTTAATCGTACTTATTCCAAGGTTAAAGAAAGATATCACTGGTCTACTATGAAAAGTGACGTCAGAAATTATATTAAAACGTGTCACTCTTGTCAAATAAATAAAACAAATTTCAAGCCTACAAAACAACCTATGGAGATTACGACCACCGCAGATAAACCTTTTGAAAAGCTAGCCATTGACGTAGTAGGACCTTTACCCCTGACCGAACAAGGCAACCGATTCGTCATCACGGCCCAAGACGACCTCACCAAATACTCATTTGCATTCGCAGTCCCAAATCACGAAGCGCAAACAATTGTCGAGAAATTACTTTTCATTTTTATCTATTTCGGCATCCCACAAACATTCTTGACTGACCAAGGTTCAGATTTCATGTCAAACCTCGTTAAGGAAGTGAGTCAACTTTTCAAAACAAGGCACATTTCGACCACGCCTTATCATCCCCAAACGAATGGTGCACTTGAGAGATCTCATCTCACCCTCAAGGACTATCTTAAACATTACATAAACAAAAAACAAACAGATTGGGACACCTACATCACCTTTGCTATGTTCAGCTACAACACAGCAAATCATAAATCCACTCACTATACCCCGTACGAACTTCTTTTCGGCAAGAAAGCCTACCTACCCTCATCCATTACACAAGACCCTGAATTCCACTACACCTACGACGACTACATCCAATCCCTCAAATTTAAGCTCAACTCCTCTTTTCAAATCGCGCGTGAAAATCTTATTAATTCAAAAGTACGCAGCAAAGAATATCATGATAAAAAAACAAACCCAATTAAATTTAAAATTAACGATCTTGTTACGAGCCGGGGCTGTGGGCAACGCCTAGGCCGGCGAGGTTGATATAACCCAAGGAATACGGTTGAGAATTTGTTAATAAGGTGCGCGGACGAACCCGATGCGAAATCGGGGAGCCGCTGGGATGTGTGAAACGAGGACGAACCCGATGCGAAATCGGGGAGCCACTAGGAAAGAAGTTCGCAGACGAACCCGATGCGAAATCGGGGAGCTGCTAGGAGGTTGGCTTATTCACAGACGAACCCGGCGCGTAGCCGGGGAGCTGTTCGGAAGTTGGAAAACGTACGGACGAACCTGATGCGAAACCAGGGAGCCGTAGGATACAGACGAACCTGGTGCGAAACCAGGGAGCTGTAGGATGGGTTAGATTTCGTGGACGAACCCGATGCGAAATCGGGGAGCCACTGGGTTGGAGTATTTATAGTTATTCTGCTTGGATAAGGCGTGCGAACGAACCTGATGCGAAATCAGGGAGTCGCTGGAAATGTTAGTTTGCCTCGTAACTTTTAAATTAATATTCGATACAACTCGAGCGGTTAAGTTGTATCTGTGGGAGCGTTACTTCTGATATAAAGGATCACGGAGTAAAGATTGGTTTAACGAATCTACTCGATTTAATGGTGAACAAATGGTATATATATTCAAAGCAGTCGTCTGTACAATTGTAGTTGTCGCGATGAAATAATATAAAGTGTGTAATTTACCTAATATTTGCACGGTGTTGACGCACTGGCGATGCGGGGTCTGAGAGCCGCCTTTAAGAGTATGCCGAAAGAACTTCAACCGGACAAGCGGATTCTAACGGGTTAATCTATGATTCGAAAGGTGCGCTAAGCCCAATCTCACTTGATATAACTGACTCCGTACGAGCGTGGCACGACGTGACTTTACGCGTGACTATGTAACTCTGAACCGACGAGGGTAGAAACCCCCCTCGAGGGTTTATATACCCCCGAAATGCGCGGGAACGCATTAGAATTTTCCATATAAGGAAATTAAGAAGTCTTCGTCGGACCACGCCCGTCTTGGTCGTGATGCAGCTGGTCGCACATGTTCTCAGGACCCCTTTATCTGTTTATGGAAACTGAAAGAATTTTAGGGCGTTTTCCCATCACGGACGCGAGCTCGAAAAACGCGTTGAGAGCGACGTATGGAATATTCTTCATACGCAACAATCTCGTCACAGTCGAAAATAAACAGATGTAGGATTATTATTGTAGGATTATTATTATAGGATTATTATTATAGGATTATTATTATTATAATTATTATTATTATAAGAGTTTGTTTATAAAAGAAAGTAAAGCTTCGTCTTTTCTACGCCACGCAAAATCTACTTCCGCAGTCACTCGTCGTTCTTTGTTCTCTGATCGCTCGCTTCCCGATCAGTCGCACGGCAACATACACACACGCACACAGGCTACGTCACTCGCTACGTCGCTCCCCACTCTGTCAAGAAACACACGCACACACACACACGCACAAGTCAGGACTGTTTCTGGTCCTACATAGACTTCACCAGGACTGTCAAAAAAACTTACATGCAACGCTAAAGGACCTTACAAAATTACTCGACTTTTTCCTAACCAAACCGCGGAAATTCAAATCGGTCGGAAATTAGTAAAATATCACACTAATCTACTGAAATTATATTTTTCAGATGAATCAGACAACCCTAATTCTCCTTGTACTTCCACTCTTAACGTTTAGTCATCTTTTCACCAACCATCCTTTTCAAAAATCAAGCGGAATCTTCTATAACCGATTAGGTTCAGCGCAAATAGCGAAATCGAAGTTTACTCTCCTATCATATGTAAACAAAACTCACTTAAATAGCGCATACAGAATCATTCAAACTCACATCGACAAAACAAGGGGGATTTGCAACTCAACGTTACTTGACCCATCTCGAAAGGACCATACTGGTTTCCATTGCGAACGCGCTATTCAATTGATCGAAACCGAATTATTAGAAATCGGTACAAAACGCGAAATTCTACAACAAATGACCGAGAAATTGGTCAACAGAAAGAAACGTGGTATTCTAAACGGAATGTCATACTTATTAAAATGGGCTTTCGGCACTCCCGACGCCGACGACGCCCAATTTTACGAAGACAGCATAACAACATTAATTAACAACAACAAACAAACACAAACCTTGCTTAAATCGCAAGTTCAAGTTATCGCTAATACCATCAGAAATTTCAATAACTCTCTGCATTCCCTTCAAAGTCAAGAGAAAACAATGAACGAAAACGTCGAAAGAATCAACTCTTTCGCTACCCGAACCAATTCTTTTATCTCACATTTAGAAATGGAATCGGCTGTAAACCAACAAATTACGACCCTGAGTATGCTCGCGAATCAAGTCAATCGCGAATATTCAAAATATATAGAAGCTATCAACTTAGCCGAACACAATATTGTTTCACCGTTTATTATTACCCCTAAAATGCTATACGAAGAATTAAAAGACTTTAAAAACGAACATGAGCTAATTATGAAACCAGATGTAGAAAACATACATGACTTCTACAAATTTATTCAACTGCACGTGATTGCTACGAATGACAACGTAATATTTGCACTCCAAATCCCACTAGTCACACGAACGAAATTCGACCTCTTCGAACTCATCCCACTCCCAATCCAACACAACGACTCAGAACTTTTTTCCTATATCGTTCCCCAGAATCACTATCTCCTCCTATCCCAAACTAAAACTCAATTCACCTTTCTAAAAGAATTGTCCGATTGCAACGAATATCGAGACGAACAGTACGTCTGTTATCATCTGCACACAGTAGCCTCAACGACTCAACCAACCTGCGAGATACAACTGCTCTCTCCTCACGTCAACAAGATTCCATCTACTTGTGCGACAAAAACCATTAAAGCGACGATTGAAACCTGGAACTACGTTGCAAAGAATCAATGGATCTACGTCCTTCACAAACCGACTACCTTGACCATCATGTGCGAGGCAAGTCAGAACCACATGGAAGATATCGTCCTCCAGAAAAGTGGAATTATACATCTCCAACCTCGCTGCAAAGGATACACCAACCTCTTCATGATAGAAGCCACATACGAAACCAGCAAAAATGCAACTTACTACATTCCACGTGCGAATATTTTGGACGACGACTGTTGCATCCTAACACCATATTTAGAAAATATTAAATCCATGAATTTGAAACCAATTCAGCTCACCAACATCGATCTCTCGGAACTCAAATATGCGAACAAGAAACTAAACGAGTTCGACGAAATCATCGGCAAACAAATTAACCAGCCGTTCATTATCACGAATACTAAGTGGTACACAATTGCACTCGGAATAATCGTAGCCCTCTTGGTAATATTCGTATTGCTGAAATGCTGCCGAAATTTTGGATGTCTTCGTTGGTTACAACGTTTATGTTGTTCAACCATCGACCCAAGGCGCGGGGAAATCAATCCCCCGTTAATAAAAAACTTCGTTAATTGCATATTCGACTCTTCATCATCATCATCAAGTCAACCTTCGACTCCAATCAACGAAATAGTCACCTACCAACCCAGAAGAAATCAACCGACTATTATCAACCCAATACCCGAAATATCAGAAGATGAAGAAACGACGCCCGTAGTTCGAGTTCCTACCCGACAAAGATCACGCAGAAGCACCACGCCCCTATAAAGGGAAACAAAAACGCGACATGTTAATTCCATAATTAATATTCCATACATATTTATATAAATTTAATTTACCTTATATTTTTAAATAATCAATTATATACTACTAGGTTTAAGAAAGATCAGCGTAGATATACATATATTCATATACGTATATATATATATATATATATATATATATATATATACAGGGTGACAATAAACTCAGGGAACATCGATAATTAAGCTATAGCTGAGGGGTAGAAAATCAATATTTTCCTTGGCAAAAATGTCCTACATAGTTTCGTTTTTGAGTTATTAACAAAAAACACTGGCCAATGAGAGCGCCCGGCGGGCATCGGCCGACGCGCGCTCAGGTGCGAACCGATCACTTGCGGTAGGTCGTGATGGGGGCATCGAGGGTACCGCGGAAAGCATGCGGCAAATGTTACATCGTCTTAATTAAGAATCACGTGGAATTATTCATTATTCGTGAATAAGAAATACACTAATAAATCGTGTAATAACTGTGTTCGATACGTTTATTCATTATCCGAAAGGAATGAAGTGTTTTATTAATTATGAAAAAAATACTTTTTTTTATCAGTACGTTTTCAGGTGGATAAATTATGTATTAAGAAAAACGATTCGCATAACTAATGTTAGGAAAAGCTAGTTAAACTTACCCATTCGTTCACGAATTAACCTGGCTAACATTGTGTGAATCCTGACCTAGGCAACGCTCCATAGCTGAACCTGTTACGGCCGACTTTGTAACGTTGCACGATCGCTTCCCTTCACGATAACATCACTTCACGATAACTTCACTTCACTTCACGATAACTTCACTTGACGGTCGCTTTCACTTGACACTGTGAAATTTAGGTATAGTTAAAAACAATTTACTGTTCTTACGTTTAAAAATTGTGGCTCCGACAGGTGCCGATTGTTGGCCCCAAAAGGGGCCGATTGTGATGTCAATTTCGGTTTCTGAGGCTGTTCAGTACGGGTTCGACGTGGCCCCCTTCAACCTGTAATGTCTTTTACTAATTTATTTTTTCAGTAGGAAGGGAGGGAAACGTGTGGTATAATATTCCAGCGATACGTGTGCAAGAATTTTCGAATTGCGTACGCTCTAGCTGGGCATCTGGGCAACATCAACGCAGAGCCCGATAGTGCACGTACGCGTCGCATACAGATCCTAAGTGTCCTACCGCCGATTGATTCGTTGTTTGGATTATCGGGTAGATAACGTCGAGCAACGATCCTTCGCCCATAGATCGTTTTCCGAGGCCTCGTTTCGAGGAACCCGTTTCGAACCCGTAATGAACAAATTACAGGTTTGTAAGAGTGCATTGTAAGAAAGATATTGTACGTCGATGCGGAATTTAGTAAAAGACATTACAGGTTGAAGGGGGCCACGTCGAACCCGTACTGAACAGCCTCAGAAACCGAAATTGACATCACAATCGGCCCCTTTTGGGGCCAACAATCGGCACCTGTCGGAGCCACAATTTTTAAACGTAAGAACAGTAAATTGTTTTTAACTATACCTAAATTTCACAGTGTCAAGTGAAAGCGACCGTCAAGTGAAGTTATCGTGAAGTGAAGTGAAGTTATCGTGAAGTGATGTTATCGTGAAGGGAAGCGATCGTGCAACGTTACAAAGTCGGCCGTAACAGATTCAGCTATGGAGCGTTGCCTAGGTCAGGATTCACACAATGTTAGCCAGGTTAATTCGTGAACGAATGGGTAAGTTTAACTAGCTTTTCCTAACATTAGTTATGCGAATCGTTTTTCTTAATACATAATTTATCCACCTGAAAACGTACTGATAAAAAAAAGTATTTTTTTCATAATTAATAAAACACTTCATTCCTTTCGGATAATGAATAAACGTATCGAACACGGTTATTACACGATTTATTAGTGTATTTCTTATTCACGAATAATGAATAATTCCACGTGATTCTTAATTAAGACGATGTAACATTTGCCGCATGCTTTCCGCGGTACCCTCGATGCCCCCATCACGACCAACCGCAAGTGATCGGTTCGCACCTGAGCGCGCGTCGGCCGATGCCCGCCGGGCGCTCTCATTGGCCAGTGTTTTTCGTTAATAACTCAAAAACGAAACTATGTAGGACATTTTTGCCAAGGAAAATATTGATTTTCTACCCCTCAGCTATAGCTTAATTATCGATGTTCCCTGAGTTTATTGTCACCCTGTATATATATATATATATATAAATGTACTTATATTCAATTGTTAACCTCCCGTTAACAATCTTATGGCGGAAGGTGTTGTATACCGACTTAACTATCTTCTTTTAAACGCAACTGTGAATTACTCACAGTCTGTATTAGTCATAGATATCCAGTACCTTTCCCATTTCCACTCCGATGACAAATACTTCAAACCTTCTTTCGACGCATAACAACCCCGACCTTCGCATCTTCAACCCTTGAACTCCAACTCCTTCTCCTATTCCTCACTAAATCTTAGGTAACCCCCACTCTCCGATTTTTCCTAATATATACATACCGAACCACATCTCAAGGGAGAGCTTTTAGACTAAAAACACGATCGACGTAGGCTCTCGGGCACAGAATTGTTACAAGAATATCAACGGTACACCGCTGCTCTAAGAATTCGTCCAATTTCCGTTTAAGCTTATTGTAATTTATTAAACATAATAAATAAAAGCTGTGCGGAATACAACAGAGGATGGAGACGGGACGGGTGCGACATGGCACTGGAGGTGGTAATGAAATTCGCAATGAACATTTGGAGTAGGAATAGCGATATTGGTTTCTTTCCAAAGAATAGGTGGACTGCAGGACAACGCTGAAAGCCACGTTCAGGGTGTTCGGGTGGCGAGCAAGACCCCAGCCTTGGACGGTGCGATGTAAAGCAAGTGTATACGAGATAACATTGGCGCAGCATATGGTCAAACTTCCTCTGATCATCACGGTGCGTCGCGCCATGCAAGTTCAGTAGGCAGTCCTGCCGGGGGGGTCTGGGGCAATGGCTGGGACACCCTGTCACTGACGAGATATAGGAATAGACAACTCATTCAATGTATTTTTTCGGCCACGATTTCTGGGTCCCGGGGACCCATTACCATTTCCGTGTCACTCGCAACGTTACCCACCGATTATAGAAAACGATGCGAAAATTAAATAATTTTACAGAATTCTTTTGTTCTTTGCCGTAATGAAAGGCAATAGAGGATATGAAACATTTAATGTTAATTAAAAATCTTTTAATTAAAGAAACACATGATAACAAGTTTTCTTATTTCAATTGTACTATCAATAAATGAAATAATTTTTAAAGTTATATTCTACATTATTTTCTGATAAATGACAAAAAAAAAATTGGGCTAAGAGATGTATAATTTTTTAACACTCAACAATAAAGTTGCCACAATGAAAAAGATAGTGACGATAATTGTATACTACAATTGTTAATTGTATAATTACTAGACAAATTCTTTAATTATCTTTTTCCTTGGAGCAATTTTATCGTTAATGAAAGACGCAATTTCTTATTTATATTCAACTAATAACAATAACGAAGTGCTAATAACCCTGGTGTCGATGCTACGTGAAACTTTAATTAAACAAAAAAAACCGAAGTAACTCATTTACTAATATAAGGCAATTCCTGCGATAAACGTGTCTGCAAACGATTATTGTTTGCATTCGGTTCCGAGCGAAGTGCACTACTCGAGATTTTACTGTATCTTCATAAACATAAGAATGCATTCGACATCCATGATGTTCGACGGTCTCCGCGATATTGACAACATTGTAGTCGTCGAGTTTAGTCGCGCATTGTCGGTTGGGTCGTTGAATTCGGTCGCTCAGTTTTTCATCGCTCGGTGAACTAGTCATAGAAAGTGTCTAGTTAATAATTATAATATAATATTATTATATTTATAATTTCTTTCCTTTTATGTTAATAATAATCATAGCTACTTATTCGCAGGTTTGGTGTTCACCTAGCTGGAAATCAACTATCGTGATTATTTGCAACTGAGAAAAAAAGGAAAATAAGGAACTGAAGAAAGATCCTCAAATTTGTATTTTATGTGCAGAGTGTTACAAATTCACTTTTATAAAAAAATCTATTTAATTCTGTAAAAGTACATTGCATTGTATTAAAATATTACGATTTAGAATAAAAATAAAATACATTAAAAAACATGTACTACAATTAGTTACATTTTTTCCAGAAAATTATTATTACTTTATTTTTCTTATATTACTAAATATTTTGTAGAAATTATATGTAAAGGTGTGTTAATGTTAAGCGGGGTATCTGAAACACCTTATTTGAAATGTAGCATATTCAAGATGTTTGAAACAATTTATTTTTGCACTAGAAAATAAATATTTTAAAAAAGTGCGCTGTACGCGACACACGCAATTCATCGCCCCGATGTGATTTCGACTCAACTAGAGCCAAACAGAAGTGCATCTCGCGACCAGGCACCGTAGCTCAATTTTTCTACCGAAACGTTGACCGAGAAATAGCTTTCCTGATTCCCCCTAAATATTTCACATACAGGGTGACAAAAAACTCAGGGAACATCGATAATTGAGATATAGCTGAGGGGTAGAAAAACAATATTTTCCTTGGCAAAAATGTCCTATATAGTTTCGTTTTTGAGTTATTAACGAAAAACACTGGCCAATGAGAGCGCCCGGCGGGCATCGGCCGACGCGCGCTCAGGTGCGAACCGATCACTTGCGGTTGGTCGTGATGGGGGCATCGAGGGTACCGCGGAAAGCATGCGGCAAATGTTACATCGTCTTAATTAAGAATCACGTGGAATTATTCATTATTCGTGAATAAGAAATACACTAATAAATCGTGTAATAACTGTGGCCTAGGTCAGGATTCACACAATGTTAGCCAGGTTAATTCGTGAACGAATGGGTAAGTTTAACTAGCTTTTCCTAACATTAGTTATGCGAATCGTTTTTCTTAATACATAGTTTATCCACCTGAAAACGTACTGATAAAAAAAAGTATTTTTTTCATAATTAATAAAACACTTCATTCCTTTCGGATAATGAATAAACGTATCGAACACAGTTATTACACGATTTATTAGTGTATTTCTTATTCACGAATAATGAATAATTCCACGTGATTCTTAATTAAGACGATGTAACATTTGCCGCATGCTTTCCTCGGTACCCTCGATGCCCCCATCACGACCTACCGCAAGTGATCGGTTCGCACCTGAGCGCGCGTCGGCCGATGCCCGCCGGGCGCTCTCATTGGCCAGTGTTTTTCGTTAATAACTCAAAAACGAAACTATATAGGACATTTTTGCCAAGGAAAATATTGTTTTTCTACCCCTCAGCTATATCTCAATTCTCGATGTTCCCTGAGTTTTTTGTCACCCTGTATATTCACACAGTCGCATGAGTCCTGTCCCCACTACTTCAGTAAATAATAGTTCTACAATTGAACACTGTTTATGAGCAGAGGACGCTGATATCAGTGTTGGATTTCTGAGCCGGTATGTCAGTCACGTTGGGCCACGAAAGTCCATAAGATGACTTGTCTATTCCTATATCTCGTCGGTGGCTCTGCCAACGATAGGCGAATTTTTCGTCCATCCATCGGTAAGGCAGGGCACCGTATTTGACCAGGTACGCCCTCTGCTGGGAGACGGGGCGGTGGCTGCTTAACGCACCAATTCTGAGAGAGCGGTACTGCGGTAGAGAGAGAGAGCGGTACTGAAAATATGGTATATAAGGGATGACATTATCCAAATGGACCGGGTGGTAGAGCGAGTATGAGTAATTTTACCCAAGAGAGTAGGGTGGGTGTGGTGTACAAGTGTACGCACCCTGTAGAGTCCTAAACCAGGACCTGAGTACGATAGTACCTGGGCTGGATGTAGAGTTATGTCCATCCCAGGTTGTAAACCACAGAGCTTGGCAACCTATTATACTCACGCACAGGGTTAATTTGGTCAAGCGGAGTAGGTTGTGAGGGAGGTGAAGGGAGCAAAAAAATGGTACTAACAGCGCCCAGTCAGCAATCTGTCTATAAATGGATATCCAATTGGCGTCAGATTCCCGCACAATCCGCCAGAATCTAAGGCCCAATCGGTATCCATCTGTGTCCGCATTTGGCGTCCTATTCGCAAACAGATTCTGCAAACGGAACTTATTTGCCAGATTGGCGGCAGTTTCCTGCAACCTCAGCCATTTAAATTTTATATGTATGCGCATATACGTGCATGCTTTCCGTAGTTGTGTGAGTCTACGTATACTGGCCCGCGCCCTTTAAATGAGCTCTTCAAAATTATTCTTATTTATGGTTTAAGGGAAAGAACTAAATAACTTTAATATTAATATATGTGCTAGTTATCATGAAAGCGGTACAAGTCAAATTTTTCACTTGATCGAGCAACATAATACATAAGAACTGACAAGTTCAATGTTTTTTACATTTCGACTTACACTTTCATAATAACCGACATATATATGTATTTATTAATTTAAAATACAGATTGAGAATTTCGGTGTTCAGTTTTACATTAACAATTTCTGCGAAGTAATACCTTATATACTATCAGTCAAAAGTTTGAAATCAGGATTTGGAAGCTGTGTAAACATAAAGAGAAGGAATTTGAATAATTTTAAATCAATAAGAGTATTAATCGGATTTCAAAATTGTAACTGCTAGTATTTTGCTTTTTTCTTCATTGTTGTGATTCCTCTTCTCCAGTGCATTTGGGCTGAAGTGTGCATGCTCGCACATGAAACCTCTGTGTTACTTTACACTGCACGAAAAAAAGAAAAGAATGCATTAGTATTAATGGAAGAAACAAGTTACTATGAACAATGTAGGATCATTATCTAAAACAGTGGAGTCCCCACCAGTTTTGATAATCGTAGAAGTATGTCATCAAGGTTAAGATTCTGAACAAGTTCCCTGGACTCGACTATTCATCTTCAGATATAGATCCTGAAAAAATTTGTATTTATAACAAAATGTCCTTGGACATGTAACAAATTGAGGAATACATTCTTTATTCTTGGCATTTTATGGGAAAATAATGAACATACAACATACCATCCGTATCTGTACATTTGCTGATGCCGGACAGTTGTCTTGCTGCATCTTTGAGTGATCTGTACGCTTCACTGCATATCTTAATGTCTAATATTCTCGTCTCCTGAAATAATGGGTTTTCAGTATAAAATGTTTGTTACTGTCTTTTATAAAGAATATTATCATTCATACCTCACGATTAAAGTCATTGAAGCAACGCCATATCATCTGTCTAATGAAACTTCCACCTGCAACTAGAAATGGATATTTTAAATGATGCTTACGCAAGTACAAATTTAAAATGTAGCAAATGTCCTTACCTTTTTCTTGTCTTAAATTTCTTGATAGGCCTCTTCATCCTCTTCGGTTTTAGTTGTAGCCTGTAACAATTGCAATATTGAAAGAGATGCAGAGAGAAGAATACATATTATATTATGACCTGAAATAAAGACTGTTCGATGGCGAATACATATCGATCGTACATGTGTCAGAATGTAGCATCTCAGCTACGCAGTATCGTCTTCTCTCTCGTCCTTCCTCTTCATTATCATCCTGATTGTCACCAGGGAAAGGCATCCTGTAACATTTATTTCGGATATCATATGGATGAATATAAAATATTGGACTTAAAATACTATATCTATACAAACCTAAAGCCGACGGTTTTACCGACATATATATGTATTTATTCATTTAAAATACAGATTGACAATTTCGGTGTTCAGTTTTACATTAACAAATTTCTGCGAAGTAATACCGTATATACTATCAGAGGATAGCGTGGATTTCATTTTTGTTGATTAATTCGTCGCTTCGACGACTTTGAGATGCTTTAGCACTTCGCAGCAGATATTGTAAAGGTGATCTGTTTAAAGCCATTGTGTAATTGGAAAAAAGTTAAATCTTCCTACGTAGCATCTAAAATGTACGCGGTTGAGACGCGAAATGAGACACGGGCGGTTTTAATGAAAATCCACATGAATCACGTCGGGGTCACTGATTTGTGAGTGTAATGTATTCCACTAATAAAAATCATCTTGGATATCACTCTTTGGATATAGCTTGAAATAAAGGCACAAAGCAATCAGTGTTTTATGGAACTCTCGGTTCTCTACAGTAATGGCGACGAGAAAATCCAAGATTCTAACTTTCTCCTGTAGAGGCGCAGAGGTGGCAAACAGGACTACTTTCTCCTATAGAGGCGCGAAGGTAGCGATATTGTCCCTCTCCCATGCACAATTTAAATGGCTAAAGTTGCAGAATCTGCTGCGTTTCTGATATCCCAGACTCTTTTTTCCTTTCTACCGCTAATCTACTGCCAGAGCGGGGTTTAACAGATCCTGCATCACATCTGTGGACAGGCTGTCTAAAGAACGTGCTAGCAGAATCTGCTCTGGCAGCCTTGGCTGACTGGGAGCTGTACTTCTGACTTCACTCTAGGTACTTATTGTGAATAAAGTGAAAATAAATTACATTGTAAATGCTGATAGCTTTAGTAGTGATTGTAGGAGTCTTTTGCCAAAAATCCGGAAATTGTTTATTAAAATTAGTTGAATCAGAAAGCAAATTAGCAATTCGAACCTAAAAGTGAACACGCTTCGTGGCGAAGTAAAGTAGAGTCCGATATTTTACAACATCTATACAAAATATTCGTTGTGCAAGATAGAGATTCGATTAAATAACGGTTAATACCGATTAAGGGCCCCGAATTCTTTGGGGCCTGTCAGAACTTTCACTAAGTACGCTAGACGCTACCAGCCGGGGTGGTGCGATCGTCGCACACGCCCTATGGATATGGCGAACCACATGCGCGCAACCACGAGTCCCAGCCTAGAACTTGGAGCGGCGCTGCGTGCAATAACGGGCATATCGATATATATCCTAGTGTACGCTTGACAGGGCCAACTCCGAATCGATCCAAGACCTATTGCAATGTTACGTATGAAGAATATTCCATACATCGCTCTCAACGCGTTTTCGAGCTCGCGTTTGTGATGTGAATGCGCCCACAAATTCCTTCGATTATCATAATCAGATAAAGGTGTCCTGAGCACATGTGCAACCAGCTGCATTATGACCGAGACGGGTGTAGTCCGACGAAAACTCCTAAATTTCCTTATATGGAAAGTCCTAATGCGTTTCCGCGCATTTCGGGGGTATATAAACCCATTGGTTTCTATCCTCATCGGTTCAGAGTTACACAATCACGCGTAGAGGCATGTCGTGTCACGCTCGTACAGAGTCAGTTAAAGCTAGTGAGATTGGGCTTAGCGCACCTTTTGAATCATAGATTAACCCGTCAGAATCCGATAGTCCAGTTGAAGTTCTTCCGACATACTCTAAAGCGGCTCTTAGACCCCGCATCACCAGTGTGTCAAAATCGGACAAATACTTAGCTAACTTACACCCTTTATATTATTTCATCGCGACAATTACATTTGCACTGACGACTGATCCAATATATATGCATATAAGTTATTCACCATTAAATCGAGTAGATTCGTCAAACCTATTTTTATTCCGTAATCCTTTATATTAGTAGTAACGTTCCCACAAATGCAACTTAACCGCTTGAGTTGTATTGAATATTATATTTAGAGTATTGAGACAAACTATTTTATAAAATAAAATAATTTTGTATAAAATGTAAATAAAATAAAATAATTTTAGAGTAGATAGCAATAAATAAAATAATCTTGAATAATAATAAAAATAAAACAATAAGAACATAACTTTGACCCGTTTAGGAGCAAAAATGTAATAGATATTATTTTTAGAAAACAAATAAATACACCTCTCATATAAACAGAAAATTAAAGTATTAAAATTTTCGACAATAATAAATAATCTTGTATGTTATTAGTAACAAAACATACTCTAACATTCCCTTGAAATTCTGCTAATAAAACCTTAAATCTTGTAAAATAAAATTAATAATAAAAATTAATAAAAAGCAAAAATATATGAAAATAAATAAATATAGTCGAAGACGAATAGAAAACTATATTATTGCATTAAAACATACTGCAAAGAATAAGTTAAGTATATCAAAATTAATGTTGTAAAAAGAGTTAAATTGAAACAACTAATTGAAAATTTAGTTTCTATTGAAAGTTTTTATTTTACGATTTTTAGAAACTATATGTGCATGCATTTCTAATTGATTATTATTTATAGTTTCGACGTAATCATTCAATAAAATAATATAAAAAATTGATAATAATTTAATGAAAAAAAGTGATGTAATCAAATATACATCACTTGGCATTTTCAGATACATATATTTGAGTTATTAACGAAAAACACTGGCCAATGAGACCGCCCGTCGGGCATCGGCCCTCGATTTCCAAATATAATATATATATTACATATATTTTGTAGGAAGTATTATTTCATTTCTTCTTTGTATTATGCCCTTATTTGGAAATCGAGGGTGCATGCAGTCGAATCTGCTCCTTCCGCGACGTGGCGATGACGTGACCCTTTTGGAGGGATCTTTCCGGACTCCATTGGAATATTCCGTGCCCCCACCAGTTTTTTGGTCCGGCTTTCGGGTATAAAAAGGGCACGAACTCTGATCTCGTCGGCTCAGTATTAATCTAGCTCGAGTACGTTCCGTATCAATATTTTGATATTTTAGCTCAGCGAGATCGGGTTCCGGGTCCCCTTCGAGCAATTCTTACACGTTCATTTTTTAAAACGATATACATATTTTACGGTATATCGTCAGGCCTTTTTGTTGAGCAATATACATTTCCAATCCGTACAGATTGAGAAATGTGGATTTTGTACTTTACAATCCGACTGTAGTATAAACAATGAGTAGAAAATATACGCTTAATACCATTGTACCCATTTTCTCATTGAATCTCCTCTACCAATCATTAGCAGTAACTTCCCACCAAACAGACCTATGCCTAAGTTGGACCTACATTTTTAGGTGGAATCCGGACTACCAGAACCACGGTGTAAAGCACATGTAACATGCACAGTGGTGCCGGCTGAAATCGGCTGCGCGGCGGGACTCGAACTGAAGACCGTTCGATTACGAGTCCAGCCGCCAACCGGCTGAGCGGCTCTACTTCTAGTATTTTGTTCATTCCTTCGTTGTCTGCTGATTGCATACCTCTTCTTCACTGCATTTGGGCTGAGGCCAGCGTGTTCGTGCATGCAACACGTACCGAGTTGATTCCTCTTGAAACTTCTGCGTTGCTTTACATGAAAAAAAGTACAATTCATTAGTATTAATGGAAGTAACAAGTTACTATGGACAATGTAGCATGATCTAAAAAAAATCGGGTCCTCACCAGTTCTGATAACTGTAGAAGTGTGTCGTCAAGGTTCAGATTCTGAACAAGTTTCGTGGACTCCAGACTATTCATCTTCTGATATAGATCCCTGGAAAAATGAATATTTATAACATATATATATACAGGGTGACGAAAAACTCAGGGAACATCGATAAATGAGATATAGCTGAGGGGTAGAAAAACAATATTTTCCTTGGCAAAAATGTCCTACATAGTTTCGTTTTTGAGTTATTAACGAAAAACACTGGCCAATGAGAGCGCCCGCCGGGCATCGGCCGACGCGCGCTCAGGTGCGAACCGATCACTTGCGGTAGGTCGTGATGGGGGCATCGAGGGTACCGAGGAAAGCATGTGGCAAATGTTACATCGTCTTAATTAAGAATCACGTGGAATTATTCATTATTCGTGAATAAGAAATACACTAATAAATCGTGTAATAACTGTGCTCGATACGTTTATTCATTATCCGAAAGGAATGAAGTGTTTTATTAATTATGAAAAAAATACTTTTTTTTATCAGTACGTTTTCAGGTGGATAAATTATGTATTAAGAAAAACGATTCGCATAACTAATGTTAGGAAAAGCTAGTTAAACTTACCCATTCGTTCACGAATTAACCTGGCTAACATTGTGTGAATCCTGACCTAGGCCACAGTTATTACACGATTTATTAGTGTATTTCTTATTCACGAATAATGAATAATTCCACGTGATTCTTAATTAAGACGATGTAACATTTGCCACATGCTTTCCGCAAGTGATCGGTTCGCACCTGAGCGCGCGTCGGCCGATACCCGCCGGGCCCTCTCATTGGCCAGTATTTTTCGTTAATAACTCAAAAACGAAACTATGTAGGACATTTTTGCCAAGGAAAATATTGTTTTTCTACCCCTCAGCTATATCTCAATTATCGATGTTCCCTGAGTTTTTTGTCACCCTGTATATATATAATAACTGCTGTCTTGCTCTATCCTCCACTGCATATTTTAATGCCGAATATTGTCTCTTGAAATAATGGCTTTCCAGGATAAACTGTTTTTATACAGAATGTTCATACCTCGAGAATTTTTTGCGTTCAACTTTTTATATGCCGTTTCATCCTCTGCGGTTTTAGTTGTAGCCTGTAAAACAAATACAGTAATTTCTTCGAGAAGGATCGCAGTTTGGGACCGGCCACGAGCACTCTGTACCTACGGAGAACTTTGCCTTTCTATAAATATGACCTGAGCCTCAAGAGCCCGGCTACTGTGCAGGCGAAGACGTATCGGTGAGACCAACACTAATGCAACTACAAAACTTCTTTATTGTTACTTATTTCGTTCTGCAAATTTTATTAAATTATTGCTGAGGCTGTTGTGATTAAAATAACACCAAACGCGATATAATTTGGATCATATTTGCGTCATGCTTATGTTCCATATATATGATCCAAATTACATAGATCGTGTTTAATCTAATTTTGAGCGTAAAAACTTCAACAACATAGTAATCAAATTTTCAGAACAAAATTAATAAAAATAAAAAAAATCCACAGTTGCATCAGAGTCTTCCTCTTTTTTACTCACTGAACTGCTATACGATGGAAAGCGGCTTGTTAATTTGTTGTACGGCGAGTAAGAGACACTTCCAAACGATCATTGCGGCCCAAGAAGGGGCCCTACCGAACGATCCCTCTCGGTCCATGCGACACGCTTTTGGAGGGCTCTCGGGCCAGGCGAGATGCTTTTGGATCCCTCCAGTACCAGGAGAAACGCTTGTGACCACCTGTTATGGTTGACGGCTGTTTCTCGACGACGAAAAAAAGTTCACGGTTTCATTAGTGTCGTCACACAGATACAAAGACATTTAATCTTTCGAGGGTTACCCTAAGTATTAGCCGGGTTGTGCCGGGGAGATCCCCCCCCCCCTTCCCCAGTGGTGGGGACGATGCGCGATCGCTCTCGAACCAGCTCTCGCCGGGCACACATCGAAAAATTGCTGTAGCAATAGTGGAAAAAATGCAGAGAGAAGAATACGTATTATATTATGTCCTGAAATAAAGAGTGATCTAACATGTGTCAGAATGTAGCGGAATGTAACATGTGTAGTCCAAGATGCAACAATTATCGCGTGCATAAATACACAACGATATACCATTAAATTGTGTTCTACGATACTGGAAGATATCAGTATTGCTACGAAGAGGCATAGATACTTTTATATCTGAAGATGCTACAACCCTTGTATTATTATTTCCATGACCGTCAATCTCCGCCATTCTATTGGATAACTATCCAATCTGTCTGGGTACATAAACTGCGCTTATGATTTCCAGATTTCAGAAAATCTAGTTCCAAATTAGCACAATTTATTATGGCTTCCATTATTGCACACATATGAGTAAATATGGTTATTACTTCTTCTGTAGGGATGGAAAGTCCACCTCTTTGCAAATGATCGGAATATACATTATTTACAGTTGTACCTTTATCCTCCACAATTAATAATTTACATATATTACAATTTAATTTTTTACCGACTGAATGGTTCCTATAACCAGTAACAGCCTCTGCTATTGAGCGTTGCCTAGGTCAGGATTCACACAATGTTAGGCAGGTTAATTCGTGAACGAATGGGTAAGTTTAACTAGCTTTTCCTACCATTAGTTATGCGAATCGTTTTTCTTAATACATAATTTATCCACCTGAAAACGTACTGATAAAAAAAGGTACATTTTTCATAAGTAATAAAACACTTCACTCCTTTCGGATAATGAATAAACGTATCGAACACGGTTATTACACGACTTACTAGTGTACTTCTTATTTACATATAATGAATAATTCCACATTATTCTTAATTAAGACGATGTAACACTTGCCGCATGGTTTCCTCGGTACCCTCGATGCTCCCATCACGACCAACCGCAAGTGATCGGTTCGCACCTGAGCGCGCGTCAGCCGATCCCCGCCGGGCGCTCTCATTGGCCAGTGTTTTTCGTTAATAACTCAAAAACGAAACTATATATGACATTATTACCAAGGAAAAAGTTGTTTATCTACCCCTCAGCTACACCCCAATCCTCGATGTTCCCTGAGTCTTCTCTCACCCTGTATATTACGAAGATAATTTTCGTTTGTTGCATCATTGTCAGGTGTTAGATTCAAGTTTGATGAAAGATATTGTAAGTAACATTTATGAGGCAGAATACAAAACTTATATAATAAATTATATGCAGCCGAAGATTGACTATATAATGAGGGGGCCATAATAATGGTGCATGAACTGTATCAATTTTTTTTATTCTTTATTTTCTTATTTGATCTATTATTATTTCAAGATTTTTAGTGTAAGGAAATTCAGCTGATTCTGCAATAATACAAGTCTTATTGAGTTCTTCCAGCGACTTCTCCAGATGTTTCTCAATAAGACATATATCAGTGCTAGAAGGTGTATGGGAAATAATTTCAGTTATCAAATTTAGTTATCAAATTCTGAATTTGTGACCATTGAGATAATTTTTGGTCAATAGGTAATACCCACTTTAAATCGTGAAATAATAATTCATTACCGTCTTGAAAAGCTTGTAATTTCACGACGTCACTAACCACAATCTGTGTTTTAAGTACCAACAAATCAATAGTTTCACTACACATAAGCAAGCAAAAATAAATTTTGGAATTTATTTGAACGGTCCAACTGTTTCAAATTACAAGCTTTTCTTTATAATTCTTTATTAAACTTTGAAAATCACTAATTAAATCAAAACCAATAAATTCCCTAAACGAAGTTTCATGGTTTTCAACTAGTGTTTCCCTCTGCTCTACAGGATATTTTCTCTGCGGTAGCACATGTTTTGCGAGGTACGATGGCGAATTGGGAAAAATGGAAGGTACTGCATCTGCCGTAAGTCTTGGACATCTCAACGAAACATCCGTCTACATTCCATTAGGAGATAAAATACTCCGATACCTTAGGATATCAGTTTTTGCAAAATGTAAACCACAAACTGCAGAATATTTTGTTGGTGCCCCATTTTTACGGGGAATAGCTGCCACCCATTTTTTCTGCAATTGCTCATCCTTGGGGAATAAAAATATAGAAATATAATTATTTTCTTTTAAAATACTAGCATAATTTCCCCTACAATTAGGGACACAACAACGCCGTGGCATTATTAACTGATAAATATAGTCTGAAATTTGAAAGCAAATTTTTCAAAAATTATACATGTATATAATAAATATAGCTTTGTAAAAATGTATGTATGATTCTATTAAAATGTTATTAATTCTAAATTAAAATATATTGAACAAACAGTAGATGTTATTAAATATATGTGCTACACACAAAGATAAAGACCTGTATAGTTGTTAGGGGGCGTAACTTCCCTGGATATTTGCACAAAGGTGCCGTCTAGTTGTTACTCGAAGGACCACCCAAGTTGTACGGCTTGGGACCATGATGATAATATTTAAATGTGACACGGGTTAATACAACAATTGACTAGTTTATTGTATCGTATGTTACAGCTATTGTGTATGTGTAGATGTTGGTTATCAGTACTTCTACTGACTTCTATCTGTACTGTTCTCTGTGGTTTCTACTACTATGCCTTTTTTCCCAAGTTCCTCTGGTTTTAAGTCATGGTGTTATCCCCTTCCATTACGCCCTTGACGTGATGTTCTTTAGGAAGGGGGCACGGTGATTTTCCACAGGGGAACTTGGGGGTGGGCGACGCACTGTCGGTGATGGGGTATTTCCCAGGTCTTGCCAGGTGGCGAGTCTCTGCCGCGGACACCGTAAAGCGTCGAGGCCGAATCATGCCTTGGTGCCGCGATGTTTATGGCAGGGCCTTCTTTAAAGCCTTATTACATGTGCCCTTTGCACGTCTGCAGAAAACCTGAGCAGTCATGTACTCCGTGACTGTTGTTAATTGCCCTGCCATAAACCTTACCTTCTCGCACCTTAACAATAGTTAATAAATAAAACTTACCCGCATTACTGCGCTTACTTTTAAATTTTCTTAAATAGCTTACTAACAATAAGCTCACATGGATTTGAAAACATTTGAAAACTACGCGTGTTCGAGCCGCTTCGGAGCTCGAACGATCGTATCGCTCCCTGCGTTTTTTGAATTTTGTTTTTAACGCCGGCTCGGTGCCGTCCCCCTTGCTCCTCGGAACGCCGGAGCTTGGTGGCGGGGACTCGCCGACGGCGGGCTGCGCGGCGTGTTGCGGGGTGTAGCGACCTTTTAAGCCGAACCATCGGCACTCGAAAACACTTAGTTTTTGACTTTTAACCAAATAAAGCAGTTACCAAAACGGAAGACTTTCACAACTTTGCATACTACCACAAGGTACCTTAAAGGCAAAATCCAGAATCCTACCAGGGAACGATTTCCAACCCTTCTAAAAAGAAGGGCGAAACCTCCCAAACAACGCGAGAAACTGATAGTCGGTAGGGGGGGATTGGGAGGCCGGTATGGTGGGTTAGGCTAGGTATATATATATATCACACCGGGACTCCCGCTGTGATGCCATTTTTACCTGCAACACGGCTAGTACTAGAGAAGGCTGTCATGGCAACACAGGTCACGGTGCCTAGAGTTGGGACCCTTAAAGCATAAAGAAAACGCGGATCGTGACTTCATCGTGCCACTTTAGGCGACGAATTTAGTCGATGCTTCCAGTAGCCATCTTGCGGCATGTTTCGTCGGCCATCTTGATTTTTGAGCGCCGGTAGGGCCATCGTTGTGAGAAGCGCGAATCAGTACATATCGAGTGAAGGGCATAAGATATAGACTAAGGGAAGAAATATGCCTAAAGCAAAGAGAGCGTTGAGGAAAAGGAGTCCGGATTGCAATATAATCGGGGATTCAAGTATCGATGCAAGATCTTTCGGGCCCAAGACACGTGTCGACGATGTTGTCGGAGATAGACGAGTATCCGCATCCAGGGCCGGCAATGGATGCGGGGTCGCAGAAACAAGAAGAGGATAGCTTTAGTTGGACAAGCGTGATAGGGAGGCTTAGAAGCCACGGCGCAGACATGCATGGGACACATGGAATGATTTTGGAGGTGATGGACGCACTGAATGGTGTACAAGATTTAGAGAGCTTGGAGCCAAGGGAGGATAACAGGTTGGCAGCAACGCTGGACCTGGCTGTCGAGAGCGTCAGGAAGATATCGGTGCTGATGAGCAGAGTACTGCAAACAGGCGGAAGGCGGGGCTAATGACCATTGAAGAACTCTACGGAGCTGTTGGAAAGACCAGCGATACGTACAGGTCTGAGCTTGAGGAGGCAAGAAAGGAGATTGACGTTTCCAAAGAATTGAAAGCCGTGAAAATTATTAAAAATAATGAGAACCAGCTGCGAAATGCAGCAATAAATGCGGCTAGTGGAAATAAGCGTAGACAGGTGGGATAATGAAAAAGGATTCCTTCAAGGACGTTGAAGTCACAAAGGCACGGAAGACGGCGGCTGAAATTCAAAGCTCACTTGATAGCGAGAGGATTTACACAAACGAGAGCATCGACTATGTAATCGATTATGAGGATGTATATACACCCGTATCAGGATTCGATACAATAAGGCTACTAGCAGCTCTCGCCGTGCAAAAGAATTGGCCATCGGACCAATACGATCTAAAGCGTGCATACTTGCGCAATGAGCTTAAAGAAAACTTATACATGCGGCAGTCCAAGGGTTTCGAAAGGAAGGGTTGTGAAAAACTCTACTGCAAACTGAAGAAGTCGATATACAGATAGAAGCAAAGAAGAAGATGCTGCAACGAGCATCTAGATGAAGAATGAAAGAAAGCAGATTTCAATAGAAACGGCGTTGACCTCTGCGTATACGAGCTGAAAACTGACTACGGAAGAGCAATAGTAGCAGTTTACGTGGACGATATCTTCGCAACCTCAGAAAATTCAACGATGCAGCAAAAAGTTGGAAGGGAATTAGAGTTCCGTTTCGAAACGAAAGACCTGGGATCAATCTCGAAATTATTGGGCGTAAAATTCAACCACCTGAAAGACGGTGGTGAAACGCTATAACAAGGTGGGTACATTGACTCACTCCTGAATTGGTTTGGGTTTTAGGAAACAAAAGAAGCGAGCACGCCAATGGGAGAGAGGCTTAGGTTCTTACATGACACAGATAAGGAACCACAAAGAAGAGAACGCCCGTTCAGAGAGCTTATTGGGGGGCTCCTATACCTGTCACAGAAAACACGACCGGACATTGCATTCTCAGTACGGAAGTTGGCGCAATATTGTTCCAATTTCAATGAACAAGATTGGCATGCAGCCAAGAGAATTCTTAGATATCTCAAGGTCACTAAAGATAATGCAATAGTTTATAGGCGTTCAGGCGAACCGTTAATGGTATATTCCGTCGCGGACTGGGCAAGCGATACAAATAATAGAAAGAGTACAACTGGATATGTCCTCACACTGTCGGGTTCGCCAATAATATGGAGAAGTACTAAGCAAACAACAGTGGCGCTCAGCACCATGGAGGTGAAATACGTGGCTCTGGCCGAGTGTGCCAAGGAGATAACTTGAATTAGGCAGTTTTTAATATCTTTGGGTGCACAGGATAACACGCAACCAGTAGTTGTCCAAAACGATAGTCAAGCAGCCATCGCACACGCCAGGAAGTACGTGGCTAGATCTAGGACAAAGGATATTGCGATTAAACACCACTTTATCCGAGATACAGTAATGGATGGGACCATTGATTTGTGATAAGTAAACACGTCGGAAAATGTAGCGGACTTACTGACGAAGGCATTGGGACTGTGCACCGATATTTCTGTTCGGATCATATTACACCGCTCCCTCGTCGGGCGTCGCTATCGCCAAGGGGGAATCCCTCAAAGTGGAGGGATTTCCCTTCGCTTAATGCGACATATCAAGGTCCGCGGCATGTGAAAACGAGATGGTCTATAGGACGCACAGTGGCGAAAAAACCTGAAAACGTGGACAAAATTCAACGAAAAATTTGTCTCAGTTTTAAAATCTGTAAACTGTTATTCGTTTATGTAATTCGGTGTTTGCGTTTGAATGCCGCGAGATTCGGCGTACATTTTTTTTTAAATGAAGTTTAAAGGTCACAGAACAAGTTCCGATTGAAATTAGCTGCCGCCCATTTGCGGCCTTGCCAATCAGCGTCATTTGTTTATCGCATTCAATTGCAAAGTTCCTTTCATTAGCTTCGTAATAGAGCTCTACGTGTTTCTTTCTGTGGCTTATTTTTGTAAATTATTTGCGATATCTTATTTACTGTTTTATTATTGCTTTGTTCTACATTTATTTCTTATTTTGTTGTTAGGACTTCGGTAATTGACGACTTCGACCCACCGGTTTATAATACGGCTGCTGGTGGGTTCTATTGAAAAATCCCGGACACACTAGTTGGAGTTGTTTAATTATCCTAATAATAAACATCATTCTGTTCCAAAACATGTCTATCGGCTCTGAATAGCCATTGCCGTATCACAAACCCTTGATGCTACGCTGTCTCACAGTGGGACGACTCGATAGTTACGTTGGACATTGGGGCAAAATACAGGGTGTCAGAAGACTCAGGGAACATCGAGAATTGGGATGTAGCTGAGGTGTGGATAAACAACTTCTTCCTTGGTAATAATGTTATATGCAGTTTCGTTTTTGAGTTATTAACGAAAAACACTGGCCAATGAGAGCGTATGATAAAAAAAAGTACTTTTTTCATAAGTAATAAAATACTTCACTCCTTTCGGATAATGAATAAACGTATCGAACGCGGTTATTACACGACTTATTAGTGTATTTCTTATGCCCAAATAATGAATAATTCCACATTATTCTTAATTAAGACGATGCACTCAATTAACATTTGCCGCATGCTTACGTCGGTACCCTCGATGCCACCATCACGGCCAACCGCAAGTGATCGGTTCGTACCTGAGCGCGCGTCGGCCGATGCCAACGGACGCTCTCATTGGCCAGTGTTTTTCGTTAATAACTCAAAAACGAAACTATGTACGACATTATTGCCAAGGAAAGAGTTGTTTATCTACACCTCAGCTACACCCCAATTCTCGATGTTCCCTGAGTCTTCTGACACCCTGCATAGTAGTCTATACTATAAAATTTATCTGTATTGTTAAGAAACTATTAGCTTTTTACAATTAGGCTTAATCGTATTTTTTTCATACTTACGACTGTAATTAGGACTATGGATACATTATTTAACATCAAATTTTACATCACTTACTTTGAGAAGTCATTTCATTATAAGATAGACCAATATCATACCAAATATATGCAAATTTTAATTTTGTCCATGTTTCTGGTCTTTTTCGCCACTTTGCGACGCATCGATGTCGGCGGCATATGCAGTAACCGTGGTCTATACGATGTTAAATAATCGTGTAGGTATTAACAATTCATTTACATTCCTAAAAAAGGGTAATAAAATACAGCATCTGTACGCTCCATTAGAGTTAGCTAATCATTGCACAAATTCAGTAAATAATTGCTAAATTCGATCTCATTCTAGCATTTTAGCAATATTTAATTTAATTTGACATTTAAATTAACATTGTAGCTACAAATATTTCAGCAATATTTCTAGCATATTATTGACGTGAATAAAAACGACTTAAATACGTCGTACAAACATTTACGGATTATATTGATTAGCTTCTCCACTGTGGGCAGATTTCCTGGAGTAGAACAGACTAATTGCAAGCAACCTATACAAAACATAGGGCTGCCTGATGCTAAGGGCATACCTTGACGCAATAGGAGCATTTTTAACTTTTATTAGGCGGCTGTTTTGAGAAACCGATGAATAGATTTGTATAAATGCGGATACAATCATAAATCATTCCGTAGGTGTATTTGAAAAATTGTTCAAGTCTGCATCAGATGAATTTCCGTAAGTGTCCAGAATGGAGGACGATAATTTCGCAAATTGAAACGTATTAATAATTATTTCAGATCAATTCTAGCACAAGAACGACTATTGAATGTAGTAATGTTTTGTGAAAAATGAAATATCTAAGACCTTGTTTGACATTTTGTCAAAAGCGTGGGTGGTTTTATTCTAAGACTTATAAGAATAATAAATACGCTGGAATACTTTTATCTTTTGGTTATTCTAACTGTACCTACTTTAATTATGGTTACAAATAACCAATTAATACTAAGCATTTAAATAACAATAGTTATAGGACGTTATGAAAATCATTGCAGAAATCTGCCAGGGGTCCAAGGCTCGCCCTGGTCAGGATCATAACATATCCGTGAAATAGTCGCGCGACACACGCGAGACGCAGAAGGCAATGTCCTCTGGCCGTGCCGTCACTAGTTTACGTAGCAACAGGTGCCGAAGCGTGAAAATCAAGCTGCGTGCGCAGCTCCGGCGACCGAACTTTGCCGAAACGAGTTGGATTATCCTCGCTGCGACCAGTCATTCGCACTTTGTGTGTGTAGTGTTTGAACGTGTTCTTGCTTCGTGCTTCAGGTTAGTGAAAATTCATAAAGACGCAGTCGCATTATCGTTTACGTTAATGTCGCGGCACTCAATTATTAGCTTCATTTGCAACTATTAATTAAAAAATTTCATTGAACAGGGTCCTTTTGGACATCTTAGGTTGGACAGGGAGTATTATAATAGTCTATTCAGTTTCTTTGCTTTATTGACGCCATTGCTATCAAACGGTCTTGCTCCACTGCGCCATCATTGAATCACTGGCTTTGACTTCTATGAAATTGTAATAATAATTATGATATAGTAATATTTGATTAATTGGATGAATCTTGTTTAACATCATCGGATACATTTAGTCACTTTCCTGGCGTTTGCTATTCTCTCTGTTATAAAATATATTTTTCTTTTCCGTACTGGCTGGTGAGTTACGATAGCGATACTTAAATCTTTTGGTTTCCTACAGCCTTACAGTTGCCAGGTTGATGCTGAATAACACATTGGGATGGAAGGAATACACTATCGATATTTAATTACTACGACTCTTGATTCGTTTGTTGGGCGATTGGTAACATTTAATATACCTATTATTATAAGAATTTGCCCTATATATGGTGTATGTGTGTATTTATATGTATGTAATCGGATTTCTTATGTATATTTTGATAAGTATATTTTGTTATTGCGGTGTTCTGTTGAACGGATTTACCGCATAAAGAGAGACCCAGCGGTATTTATATTTGTTTATTTATTGCGTTGGATAATTATATACAGACTGTGTATTGTTATTCTACTGAAAAATTAATATAAATTTATTACTTTATTTACAATGATGCAAAACTAAGGTGAAATAGGAGTGGCTTAATGTCTTTAAGGTCTTTCGATTTTAATCATTATTAGATGATATTCTTGTTTTATACTTCCAGTTTTTTACCAAAAAAAATTTATTTACTTTGTTTCTCGTTTGATAAATTACTGAACGTATATACATTTTTTGCTACAAATAAACTTTTTTTGATTCTGTAATCGTCAGTAAGAGTTTCTTGTAGACTTTAATATGCTCAATATGAATCTGCAATCCGTTTTTCTCCAGAACGTATAATTTTTGAAAACATCAATTTGCAAGAAAATCGCAAATTTCCAACTTTGGAAGTGTTTTGTATTTTTGCGCTGATAGTTATTCAGTTGCCCTTGGTGCCAAATGATTTTTCAAAGTTTCACGAATGAAATGTTATAATTCGTAATTAGATTATAAAGATACGTTTTTAAATAAAGATCAAAGTGACACCGAAGACACCGAAAATACGCCCAGTTTGATTGATATCTTCCAATTTTCTCAAAAACTGCTGGTCCAGGGGGAAAACTTGTAATGTCACGCGATAGAGCAGACCTTTCTGCTAAGGAAAGCACCAATGGAAGTTACAAAATCATTTTCGCATTGAATATACAAGCGACAAAGTTTGGTAAAACACGCGGCGGCAGCAGTGAAACTCACAAGGGAACACAGCGAACCCTTACACCCGGATTTGAATGAAACTTTGTAGGTTTATAGAGTCACTCAAGACAAGAATAACGGTATGCTTCATTTGTGCCCAATCGCACATTAAGGGTGTGAAAACTAACCTCAAAGTCAAATTGGTGTTTCACTTTTTCGCGTATATCTCTTAAAATACATGAGATAGACAAAATGTTTTAGACAAAACTATAATGGTACAATGAGTGCTATAATTTTACGTTAACAAAATAATAAAAAAAATTTTTTTTCGTGAAAAGAAAATTTTTTTTAAATTCCATTAAAGAATTTTGACATTTTTATAGTAACTAAAAATACTACGTGTTTTATTCTAAATTCAACCATGTATATTAATGTTACTATACACCATCGGCTTATGCAGATACACGACGAAACGTACCATGCGCGTGACTGAGCGCTAAAAACATTCAGTAAATGACATATTCAGATTTCTTGTTTTCGTTGCAGTACCTAATATACGACGATATTGAGCATGATAACATAAAAATAGCATAATATAAGATATTATATCAAGATTGATGACATGTCATATACACTGCGCTATATCACATACAGGGTGTTACCAGCCGGGGCTGTGGGCAACGCCTAGACCGGCGAGGTTGATATAACCCAAGGAATACGGTTGAGAATTTGTTAATAAGGTGCGCGGACGAACCCGATGCGAAATCGGGGAGCCACTAGGTTGGAATATTTGTAGTTATTTTGCTTGGATAAGGCGTGCGAACGTACCTGATGCGAAATCAGGGAGTCGCAGGAAATGTTAGTTTGCCTCGTAACTTTAAATTAATATTCGATACAACTCGGGCGGTTAAGTTGTATCTGTGGGAACGTTACTACTGATATAAAGGATCACGGAGTAAAGATTGGTTTAACGAATCTACTCGATTTAATGGTGAACAAATGGTATATATATTCAAAACAGTCGTCTGTACAATTGTAGTTGTCGCGATGAAATAATATAAAGTGTGTAATTTACCTAATATTTGCACGGTGTTGACGCACTGGCGATGCGGGGTCTGAGAGCCGCTTTTAAGAGTATGCCTTTTAAGAGAAAGAACTTGAACCGGACTAGCGGATTCTAACGGGTTAATCTATGATTCGAAAGGTGCACTAAGCCCAATCTCACTTGATATAACTGACTCTGTACGAGCGGGGCACGACGCGACTCTACGCGTGACTATGTAACTCTGAACCGACGAGGGTAGAAACCCCCCTCGAGGGTTTATATACCCCCGTAATGCGCGGGAACGCATTAGAATTTTCCATATAAGGAAATTAAGAAGTCTTCGTCGGACCACGCCCGTCTTGGTCGTGATGCAGCTGATCGCACATGTTCTCGGGACCCCTTTATCTGTTTATGGTAACCGAAAGAATTTCAGGGCGTTTTCCCATCGCAGACGCGAGCTCGAAAACGCGTTGAAAGCGACGTATGGAATATTCTTCATACGTAACAAGGGCGACAGAACACTCAGGGAACATTGAGGATTGGGGTGTAGCTGGGGCTATTTATAAACAAACTTTTCCTTGGTAATAATGTGTAGGATTATTTTTTATGGGAAATTGTGACTGCCTTTTCTTTCCCGTAAAATTACTTTATTATTCAATCTCTCTCAATTACTCTCTCTCACAACACAATATATCTTATTTCAACAATGCTCTCGCTACAATTCTCGCTCGACTCCGCTTCAACTCTGTCTAAACTCCTCCTCAACTCTGACCCTCGCACGCATCATCCACTGCATATGTTCTTTCACGCATTTTCCCTCTCATTCTATTCATCATTCGTTCTCGCTCATCAAGACCCACACCGACACACACACTCTTACAACGTGTTACAGTTGGACCACGGGGCACCATGCTTCCTAGATTCCACGTGCATTCCCCGAAACCATCCCCTTTATCCTCGAGATAAACATTCACTCGGTCCGCATGCGACGTTTCGACTAACACTCTTCATTCACACTTCGCGCAACACTTGATACTTCCCTTCACACGATTCATACAAAGCCCTCTCATACCATTTCACGAATTCCTGCATCCCACAAATGTTATATATAGTTTCGTTTTTGACTTATTAACGAAAAACACTGGCCAATGAGCTCAGGTGCGAACCGATCACTTGCGGTTGGTCGTAATGGGGGCATCGAGGGTACCGAGGAAAACATGCGGCAAATGTTACATCGTCTTAATTCAGAATAATGCGGAATTATTCATTATTCGTGAATAAGAAATACACTAATAAGTCGTGTAATAACCGTGTTCAATAGGTTTATTGATTATCCGAACGGAATCGAATGTTTTATTACTTATGAAAAAAATACTTTTTTTTATCAGTACGCTTTCAGGTGGATCAATTATGTATTAAGAAAAACGATTCGCATAACTAATGCTATTAAAAGCTAGTTGAACTTACCCATTCGTTCACGAATTAACCTGGCTAACATTGTGCGAATCCTGACCTAGGCAACGCTCCATAGCCGATCCTGTTGCGGCCGGTTTAGTAACGTTGCACGATCACTTCACGTCAGGAAAATGGTTTCAAGTTCACTACTAATGCTTAAAAACAATTACCATATTTTCGACGGCGGGGACGCGTTCCTCGAAACGTGGGCTCGGAAAACGATCTGGGGGCGAAGGATCGTTGCTCGACGTTATCTGCCCGATAATCCAAACTAGGAATCAATCGGCGGTAGGATACTTGGGATCGGTGTCCGACGCGTACGTGCGCTATCGGGCTCTGCGGTCATGTTCCCCAGATGCCCAGCTAGAGCGCACTTCCCTTCCTTCCTACTGAAAAAATATTCTATCCTTAACAAACGCCATTTCGGCCCCACGAAATGTTTAAGCTGGCAGAGACATTCTGCTATTCATACGAGTAACATGGTTCGTACACCCGGAGAATATTATCAAATGTTTTTTGTATTCGCGCAGTGAAGTGATCGTGCAAGGATACTAAGCCGGCCATAACATCGGCTGTTGAGCGTTGCCTAGGTCAGGATTCACACAATGTTAAGCAGATTAATTCGTGAACGAATGGGTAAGTTTAACTAGCTTTTCCTAACATTGGTATGCGAATCGTTTCTCTTAAAACATAATTTATCCACCTGAAAACGCACTGATAAAAAAAAGTATTTTTTTCATAAGTAATAAAACACTTCATTCCTCTCGGATAATGAATAAACGTATCGAACACGGTTATTACACGATTTATTAGTGTATTTCTTATTCACGAATAATGAATAATTCCATGTGATTCTTAATTAAGACGATGTAACATTTGCCACATGCTTTCCTCGGTACCCTCGATGCCCCCATCACGACCTACCGCAAGTGATCGGTTCGCACCTGAGCGCGCGTCGGCCGATCCCCGCCGGGCGCTCTCATTGGCCAGTGTTTTTCGTTAACAACTCAAAAACGAAACTATGTACGACATTATTGCCAAGGAAAGAGTTGTTTATCTACACCTCAGCTACACCCCAATCCTCGATGTTCCTTGAGTGTTCTGTCACCCTGTATATCCATACATAATGAATACATAATCCATACATAAACATTTGTTTCATACTAATTTAATATTTTATTCCAGTCTGAATACGCTCATACGTGTATATCCGTCAACATAGTTTTCACAAAAATGATGTGCATCAAAGAAATGTTCTATACACAGATACTTTTTTCATCAAGCACATCTTATAAAAGCAGACTTATAACAGAAATCTACTGCATTTTCAAATTGCTGGTCTGGCCTTTGTTCATGGTATCCACTTTTATGCCAAGAGTATTTAAATAATTCCCGGAATCTCGTAGAAGAGAAATGGTTGTGTGTGAGAGATTGCAATTTGATAATATTATGTCGCAGATGTAAATTTATGTTAAGATCATGTAATAACATCCGATCTAAAAAAGTTCTGACAACATTTTTCCATACCCGAAAACTGAAAACATCCAGCGGTTGTATCAAACCTGTTGTTCCTTTCGGTATGGTTAACGCAACACGTTCTTCGTCAGAAAGAATACTTTGCTGAAACTTCGAAGGACAATGGCCGCTCCACGAATCAAGTAACAGAACACTTTGAGATTCAGTCTTTGATAAAAAGACTTTTTTAAGCCAAATGTTGAAATGGTGCGATGTCAGCTTCCCAGATTTTGAAACAGTAACAAACACATTAGGGTGGCAGTAACTGACCGCTCACGGAAATGGTAGGGAGAATCTTATAACTGTGTGTGGTTGAGGATACTGACTGCACGGATGCTTCTATAGTACGCTACTACCACAGTACGATAACGTAGGACCAGACTGCATTTCCAAATTAAATCCACTCTCATCAGCGTTGTAAAGATTATTTGAATTGTACATAGCAGTGTATGGTTTTACCCGGTTTACGAATTCTCTTTGGGTGTACCACCTCCTGCCAATGTTTCTTCGCATTGATACAGATGTTCAACTGATTTGACTTTTCTAAACTTATGTTGTACACTGTCGAGACCATTGCGCCTTTTTTTACCGCTTCTCTAAAACTCAACAGCTCGAGTTTCATAATTCAAGTCTTCGTTACCACTTCCGCCCGGGACACACCTGCCATCAAATTCATTGCTACGAACGAAGTTCTTCTCGATATTACCCTCCTGAGCAAACTCACATTCTTGAGGTCGCGCTTGAACTTCGTCGTGTATCTGCATAGGTCGATGGGGTATAGTAACATTAGTATACATGGTTAAATTCAGAATAGAACACGTAATATTTTTAGTTATTATAAAATGTAAAAAATTTTTTAAAATAGAAGCAAAAGAAATGTTCTTTTCAGGAAAAGAGCTTTTTTTATAATTTTGTTCATGTAAAATTGTAGCGCTCATTGTACTGTTAAACTTTTACCTAAAATATTTTTTTCCATCTCATGTATTTTAAGAGATGTACGCGAAAATGTGGAAACCCGATTGGACTTTGAGGTTAGTTTTCACATCCTTAAAGGGCGGTTGGCCACGAATGAAGCATATCGTTATTCTTGTTTTGGATCACTCTATAAACCTACAAAGTTTCATTCAAATCCGGGAATAAGGGTTCGTGCTGTTCCTGGTAAGAAAGAATTTAGGAAGCACCACGATAAAATCGTCAAGTCCCGAATTGTTGCTACAGAGGAAGAAATTGTGGCAGCGTCGCGGGAAGAAAGGCGTTTGGCCATAGAAAGAGGCGATATTGTTCCAGGAATCGGCATACCCCACATCCTCGTTGTGGCCGACGGAGGCTGCATGAAATGATGCTACAGGACTGGAACGTACACCGTACGACTCTGCGTCCGGAATCGGTGTCATAATTGGTTATCATTCCAAGAATTTTTTATTTACCGACGTACGAAACAAAGTTTGCCGGATCTTCTGTTGTGCTTCGAAAAAGAATGAAGAGCCCGGAAAGTATACGTGCTTCAAAAATTGGGGCACAGCTCAAGCATCAACGGCTATGGAAAGCGACGCTATACTCGAAGGATTCAAGACCAGCGTCGAAAAACGTGGACTCGTTTGTTTAACGTTGATTGCTGATGGGGACAGCAGTGTATATAAAAAAATTATAGATGCTGACCCATACGGAACGCAGATTCGGGTAAACAAAATAGAATGCACCAACCAGTTATTAAGAAATTTTTGCAAGAAAATGAAGGAGATTGCAAAAAAGACAACGCCTGACCAGTTGAGGAAAATCGTGGAAACTAGTATTCGACGAATGCGGGCGGACATACTAAAAGCCGCAGAATATAGATACAGTTAGAATGCGACAGCCGCAGAAAAGGTTAAGAATTTGTATGCCGACATACACAACGACCCTAGTCACGTTTTTGGTGAACACGCAGATTGTTCAAAATTTCAATACTTCTGCGATGGAAGCAGTAAGTAGGATGAACTAAACATTGCTCCAGAACTGCCGAAAACGCGAGTGTATGGAAAAATGAAAGACATACTTCGACCATTGTTGGCGCATGCCGAGAGTCTACAGCGTAGAAAGCTTCAACGGGATCATCGCTAAATACATTGGTGGAAATAGGGTCAATTTGAGCGAGATGTGATCATAGACGGGAAGATGTGCCGCTGTCCTGCAGTATAACACGAAAGAAGTGTTGTCCCGGTTGACTACGGCGATGAACAAGGAACCGCCAGTTATTTTGAGAAAAATAGAAAAAAGAAGAACGAAAGAAAGTACGTACGTTATCCGCCGAAATGCTGAAAGCAAAAAGGATTGCGAAGCACGTGCGGAAACAATTTCGTTTGGAAACTGATTTAAATTACGGATCGAACGCCCTAAAGGCAGATATGGCTGAATCTTTTGACGGCCTCGAATTTCGGACGGGTATGCCGGCGTCGGAGTGGCACGTTATGTACAAATGCAGTGAAAGCATTTGTTTATCCCAGAATAATTAATGCACCTGCAGTAATATACGGGCAAGAGTGTGAAAAATTAGCACGCGAAGAACTCAGCGCCACAATTGCTGTTCAAATTCAAGAATGTGGATTATTCATTGATGCTTTCGACCAATTCTTAGGGGCTTCTCCAGATGGAGTAATAGACGCAGAGGGCATGGTAGAAATAAAATGCTCGAAAACGGCTTAGAATTTACTGCCGGAGAATGAAATCAAAACTGTTAAAGTTATTCGCCGCATATTTGAAGATGCAACAGGAAACAGAATGAGCCAGTATCATTATTATTACTATCAAATACAAGGACAGTTACATATAGTAGGCAAAAAATACTGCTTATTTTGTATATGGACTTGGAAAGGGTTAAAGTATCGTAAAATACTTGTGATTTCTCACTCGGAAAGTAGTACAAATACTGCTAATGTCCGCCGTCGCACGGCACTGTAAAATGCAGTACCACTGACTATGTTAGAGGTTGACAATTGCATGAAATAGCAATTGTACTCGCGGATCAAACGATCTCGCGAGTTACGCTATGCCATACACATCTAATCATTATACAGCTAGAGTTTATATTTCCAGTAATTCAATTGAAAAGTGTAAGTATTGAACAAAATGAAAAATATCTTTACTTACTCATACCATTCTTTCTGTTTTATTCAACAAATTTGTTTCGGATTATGCAAGGAAGGATTCCCGAGGGAAGATTTATAGAAAGTATGGCATTTGCAAACCTGGCCTGGAAACCCATTTTCTGTGGCCAAAATCAATTTTTCAACTTTAACACTAAACCTACTAACACTGGTCAAACCGACTGTTTTGAAACTTTGGTACAATTTTTGCATAACTTTTGGAGAAAAAAAATTGTTGTTCAATCTCCCGGGTGAACTCATCAAAATTGTATCTCTAGAATTAGATATATCATATAAGATTTGGTATTTTCTAGCCTTCCCCACAAATTTCTAACCCAAACCAAACCGGAATGTAATTTTCATTTACTCAGATATGAGTGTGGGTTAGGTTTGGGTTAATTTTTCTATTTTCGATGAGAAACTGTATACGCGGTCAACTCATCGAAGAAGTAATGATTTTTGAATACACGGTTACATCAGACTATCCACCCTGTATGTCCGCAGAATGTCATACCTGCAGTACCGCGGGAATCGCAAAGTCCGCGCACATCTGCCGAAAACAACCATAGTGATCCTTCGTGCTTTTTTTATTTACTACACCGAATCGCCAACTATACAGGGTGGCCAAAATATTGTAACTAGCTTCGTTTTTGAGTTATTAACGAAAAACACTGGCCAATGAGGGCGCCCGTATAGCGCGCGACCAGGCACCACCGCGCCCGGTTGTCATCGGGTGCATCGGGGGGCAACGTACGGCAAATATTACATCATCTTAAGTTAATAATAATGTGTAATGATTCGTTATTCACGAATAACAATTTAATTATCAAGCCGTTTCATGACTGTTCCATACTTTTATTTCTTATTCGAAACGTATAAGGTATTTTATTACTTATTAAAATAATGTTTGGATAATTAATGTTAAAAAAAGATAGGTAAATAAACTTATCCTTTCGTTCACGAAGTAACCTGCCTCGACGAAAGTGGGTCCTTGGCCGTTGGTCATTGTACCGATCCTGACCTATCTTAACAATTTTATGCTACGAAACGCACGTCTCTGACGGGCCATGACCGTTTGCACTACAATGAGGCGTATGTTCGTCAATGTGTGTGTCGTATCCGTGTGGAAGCAACTGCGAATCAGATCTGTATCGATCGCCGGGACGTGCGTTTCGTAGCATAAAATTGTTCACAAGACGTCTTTACTAGTGCCATCCCAGTTGTACTTTCTTTTTTTTTTACGAGGTGGAAATCTTCAAAAAGACACCTTCTGCCCTCTGCGCTTGTTGGGGAGGCCCCAGGAACTCCGGAGATTACATCCGGTGCCTCCACACGCTCTGACTGTCGCAGCCCCAGCCCTCGGGAGGGTCAAATGGACTCCCCTTTCCTGATTCTCCGCCGCGCCGGGGGTAACACCCGACGCGGCCCTCCTCTAGGCCGTTATCCCAGTTGTACTTTGTGCCAAGTTTTTCCAATACTCACTGACCTGCCATATGTGCCCTAATGCTGGACTCATTAGTTCCTTCTATTAATTGTTTTGTTTCTTCATGCGTTTCGTGTATTTTATTATGAATTGTGTATATCGTTAGTAATTTGTCGTTTTGTTTTTTTCCTTCTATGTATTTGATCATGTTAATAATTTCTTTCCTCATATGAGGTTGCATTATATTTAACTCAATTTCGTCTTTTCCTGGTATGGCGGCGATAAGCCGGCGCCACGTCTCCGCCTTAGGTTTAAGGCAAAACCGTTTTGTGACTGGAAGTATCGGATGTAGCGTGAGGTGCGAACGAGAAGTGTTAGTGGAGACGTCGAACGAATGTTTATTTCTAGGAAAGAGCGAATGCTTTCTGGGAATGCACGAGAAGCTTCGAGTGCATGGTGACCCGTTGTCGACCTGTGACACGTGGCAAGGGTGTGTGTCTCGGTGTGGTTCCGAATGAGTGAGAACGAATGAGGGGTAGAACGAGAGAGAGGCTGCGAGTGAGAGAATATATGGAGCGAATGATGCGGGCGGGAGTCAGTGTGTGAGCAGAGTTCAAGAAGAGTCTTGGTTAAAGATTTGAGTACAATACCGCTTGTGTCAGGTATTGAATGGGAAGTTATTCCATTCCTTATCACCATATCCCACACTGGTATGTGATTTCTCAGGTGCACATACCATACAATTGTATCTTCGCGATGATCCATTTAATCTCCTCTCTGCTTATCATTTGTTGTCAATATTAATCCGTTCCTTCTTATTGTTCCGTCCTCAATTCTATCTGGCGGGGTTAGTTCAGTTAACCCCTTGCACTATTCGAAACCTCGAGAAAAGTCAGGCCAAACGCGGCTGTCTCGATTGTCGCTGTGAAAGGCGAGCGGTGGAGCGCGCGTGCCGAAATTTGAGACCTATTTTTACGACCGAGCGCAAGGTAGTCGTGCCCGTATTTACTTCACGCGATGGAACCCTTGTGAAATTCAACTGAATTTGAATCAAAATTTTTTAAAAAATACTTCAATTATTACATAAGGTGAAAACAAATTCTGATTAATTATAATAATATAATTAATTACTAACATTAATTGTTGTTTGAATTTCTGCTAATTTCCCATGTCTTATACAGTCTGGTAGCTGTACATATTTTAAGATTGCCTCGGCTATATCTATTCTATAACTTACGTAGGGTTGTCTTCTTGGATCTTGTTACGAGCCGGGGCTGTGGGCAACGCCCAGGCCGGCGTGGTTGATATAACCCAAGAAATACGGTTGAGAATTTATTAGTAAGGTGCACGGACGAACCCGATGCGAAATCGGGGAGCCACTGGGTTGGAGTATTTATAGTTATTTTGTTTGGATAAGGCGTGCGAACGAACCTGATGCGAAATCAGGGAGTCGCAGGAAATATTAGTTTGTCTCGTAACTTTAAATTAATATTCGATACAACTCGAGCGGTTAAGTTGTATCTGTGGGAACGTTACTATTGATATAAAGGATTACGGAGTAAAGATTGGTTTAACGAATCTACTCGATTTAATGGTGAACAAATAGTATATATATTGAGATCAGTCGCCTGTACAAATGTAATTGTCGCGATGAAATAATATCAAGTGTGTAAGTTACCTAAGTATTTGCACGGTGTTGACGCACTGGCGATGCGGGGTCTGAGATCCGCTTTTAAGAGTATGCCTTTTAAGAGAAAGAACTTGAACCGGGTTAAGAACACGGGTTAAGAACACGGGTTAATCTATGATTCGAAAGGCGCGCTAAGCCCAATCTCACTTGATATAACTGCCTCTGTACGCGACTCTACGCGTGACCATGTAACTCTCAACCGACGAGGGTAAAAACCAAAGGGTTTATATACCCCCGAAATGCGCGGGGACGCATTTGAACTTTCCATATAAGGAAATTAAGAAGTCTTCGTCGGACCACGCCCGTCTTGGTCGTAATGCAGCTGGTCGCACATGTTCTCAGGACCCCTTTATCTGTTTATGGTAATCGAAAGAATTTTAGGGCGTTTTCCCATCGCAGACGCGAGCTCGAAAACGCGTTGAGAGCGACGTATGGAATATTCTTCATACGTAACAAGCTTGTAGTTGTTTTTTTATTACATACCTGTACCTTATTACACACTGTACCAAGAAGCATCCCTACGTTCTAGGTAGCACTCGCTCTCTACACGGGCACACACAATCCCATTCAAGATGTTCATACTTGGTCCAAAACTAGCCCGACTCGTGACATCCATATTTGGCCTAAAATTTTCATCACGAGTCAGACTCCTGAAAATAGTGCAAGGGGTTAAATCAGCTCTTTTATATACATCATATCTGGGACGAATTTCATCGTGTCTTAGAAATTCTGTCAGGACTCCATCTGGATTCACTTCTGGTTCTCTTCCTTTCTCCTCTTGAACTAATTTCCTTTGTTGCCCTTGCGAACGCTCATCAATTAGTAGTTCTAGAGAACTGGAAGGATAATTCTATTGACGAATTTATTTAATCATCTTTTTACTATTTGCTCTAAGCTCTTTGTCCTGAAATTGCAAGCATATATGCACTTTCCTTCTTATGTTACTCCTTATATGTAGAAAGTGTAACGTTGGGTCTTGGTCCTTCATGCAGACTTCCTTGCCCCGCAAGTGATTTATCGTCTGTAATAAGAAATATATATTCGACTTTTCATCTTTTCTAATTCTAATTTTCTCTTTATGAATAACAGCCGGTTTTGTTGAATCCTGCTCCTTTTCATATTCCTCAAATGTAGGTGTCATGTTCAGGAATTATCCATAAAAATTCGTGAAATAGAACTTTTTAAACACGTTACAAGTACAGTAATCTCTGGCGTGATTCTCGCCCTGATTTGTAGCGAGGACGCTCGCTAGGCATACCCATCATTGGAGGGGCCCCCTAGTTCTGAGTGGGAGGAGCAATTCTGCATTTTTCGGCAAGCCGACACGTTGCGGCGGCTGACGGCCGCGGTAATCACATAACGATTAAATGCCTTCGTATCGGTGAGACAACAGTAATAAACATATATTCTAATAGGCTTCCTCAAGATAGGATGCACATTTATTAGTATGGTTTTATGTTTTTCGTGATTTATTGCCAAACGTACTTTGCAAAAGGCAATTAAGCACAGTTGACAATTCCTAGACTGAAGGCAAATTCGATCGGATTTCTAGGAGCCCATGCAAGCACATAATAATGGAATACCACATGCAATACTGAAACCATTAGCCGCAATTGCATATAATAACGAAACATGTGGTATGGTTGAAGTGCCGAAAACAGAGCCGTTGGCCGTGCCCACACTCGAAAATCAGGTGGATCACATTCGTTGTCTATGCATCCCAGCGCTCGTTTAAACGTTGACAGCTCTTGTGTCAGCCCGACACTCGCGGCTAGTAGCTAGTAGCCACGACTGTCGGGCCGACAAAAGGGTTTGTCGAGGTTCCTCGTTCGCGAGCTTTCCTTGTAAGGATTCTTGCCCATTACATATAATATTACTAAGTAAATATAATCCAAATTCTATCGTGTTTGGTCTCTATTTAATCACTACAATCGCACCAATATTAAACAAAATTTATAGTCATACAAGTAACAGTAAAAAAGTTTCGCCGATGCATTAGTGTTGCCTAACCTATATACGAAACATTTAAATCTTTTTCCCTTTCTCTGGCCGCCGATGTCGGTGCTTGCACAGTAGCTGGGCTCTTAAGGTTCGGCCGAAATTTTTAACAACCCAAAGTCCGCCTAAAATTGCTCGGTGCTCGCAGCCAGTCCCGAGTAGCTAACGTCATGCCAAGAATTACTGTACCTACTACCGTACCGTGCGCTCGCAGGCATGATCGCAAGCAGTTTGAACACGCAGTCCGTTTGGGGTGCTATATTTGTTTACACCGTGGAAGTGACTCGAATCTGTTTATGTATTTATAAAGAGTGTTGTTTCAACTACATGTACATGTATTATGAAAGATATCTACGTATTTACACCCTTTGAAAAATACCTTTTCGCGAATCTCTAATTTAACTTTACTCTTTTTCTATCAAAACCTTCAAACGCGTTTTCTTCAAAACGACTTTCTCCAATCTGTCGTGCAATATAGCGAAAACCTAATGGACCAATTGTCATGAATCAAAGTGAATTTCGAAGATAAATAAATTCTCTTCTAGTTATACCTAATTGTTCGTTAAAAAAAAAATGATTTAACATACTTTTTTCCATCTTTCCATCAAACTTCCCTAAAAACAATCAGTCGTTGTTCCAAAGCTCTGTATTTTTGATCATTCGATAAGGTGTTAATATTATATTTGTATTGAATTAAGAACTCTATACCAATTATGCCTTTGTTGAGTACGATTATGCTCTAACAAAACTGCCGGGCCGTATCCGATCTTTATTGCCAAGTTGAAGTGTGATTGGTCAAAGAAAATTGCACTTGTCGAAAAACGATAGAAAGTGGATTGTATTTTAAAATGATGTCGTGACAGTACGTCTAAATTTGCAAGATTGATCCCCTTCTATCGAGCGCTCGTTTCGACCTGCCTTTCGGCCGCGCGTTTATCCTGCAAGACGGCGCAATGCACACTGGTTTGGAATCCCGTTATTCGTGGCCAAGACTAATTTTTCAAGTATAATATTTTGAAAAATTTGTTTTCCTTATAGACTTGAATCCCTTCAAAGCTTCAAAATCGAAAAATATTCTATCATTTAAAATAATTCTCCCATGAGATATAGCCTTCTGAAGACAAAATTGTAAAATTCAAAATAAAACTATACGTTTTAGTTACTCATTATAGAATAGGGGAATATAGGTTTAACTGGCGGTTTTATACCTACCAGCAGGTGTTTGAAATTTAAACGGCCGTCGGCCGCGGCGACATTCGGAACCAATGCCGTTCATCGCAAATATGTTTTTTTGACCATCGCATCGCGCTCGTCACGTGACACCACGGCCCAATAAGGGCTCTTATTTATGTCGCGCGATGATTTTCGGCCAATCATGGGGTTATCACCCCAAAAAAGGGAAGGGAAACCATCGAAACGGCTGGACGAGATAACGCTCGCTTCGGTTCGTTAGGACTTGGAAAACCGCGAAATAACTGCCACCTACGCACGTGCTGGTTACATTCTCTACGCAAATTCAAGAAAATTCAACTATCTCACGCTCATTGAGCCAACTTCGTTTAGTAGTGTTTGTTATTCGTGTTCGCCGTCATTCTTGTACATATTGTGGTCGTGTTGTTGTACTCAACTGTGAAATAAACGTGTATGTGTCGTTCTTCAAGTGTCCATTAACTCGCTCGTCCTGCCACCACCACGCTCAGCGCTGAGCGAATCCAGAATTAATCGGATCTCGCAGTCAAACAGCTCAAATCCGAAACAGCAAGTGTACTTCAAATATTCAATCTAGTTGTGAGCATTTTTTAATCCATGTTTGAATAGAGCAAAGTTTATAACAATTTAAACTTTGGGAAGGCTTACACAAAAGTGATCAAGCTCAGGCGTTTTATACATGAAAATTTAAACACTTGTTAACAAGACCATATAAATTTGAAGTGCCGCTTCTTACCGCTTATAATTCTGTGTAGATTTTAGTAAGTGAACGCCCGAGGTATTTTGGCGTCCTCAACGCGTGTTGCTGCGGCGTCGATGATACTGTGGGATATGGTGATGGAACTTTTGGAAGGGGGTGAAATAACTTCCCCTTCAATATTCGTACTATGTTTTATTATACCGAACCGTGGTAATGGCTCGCGATACCCACGACTGCGCGTAGTAATTAGCGCATTCTTACAATGACTTTCAATAACGCTACGTACTCTCTTGGCTCTACATTTTACTCTGACTCGCGCACGCATCATTCACTCCCCGTATTCTTTGACTTGCAGCTTCCCTCCCATTCTATTCCTCATTCGTTCTCACTCATTGGGAGCCACACCGACAGGTCGACCACGTGCCACCATGCACCGAACGTTTCTCGTGAATTCCCAGATACAATCCCCAGATCGCTCTTTCCTAGACATGAACATTCATTCGACGTTTCCACTAACACTCTTAGTACGCATCGAACTCCACATTCGATACTTCTTGTCACACTACGGTTGTGACCAAAACATAAGGCGAAGACGTGGCGCCAGCTTGTCGCCGCCACAATACCAACGCGTTACTAAAATGTTTCAGATAAAAGTTAATCAGCATTCAGCCTTCTAGAAATGTCAATATATATTATTGTATAAAACATTTTACGTGTTATTATACATTTTTGACTTTATAATCTCATACCTGACATAAAGACGAATTTAACGACCTATTATACTACTTCCTTAAGAGTTGAAATAACGCTGAAATAATTTTGGTTACGGAAAACGGGTTTCCAGACCACTGTACAATGTTGGGAACGGGATTCCGACAAAAGAACGCCCCGATACCTGTAACTGGGGTTCTGGATGCTCTCGCATCGCACTCCTTGAGTAATCTAAACATGAAACCTTAAACTCGGACTGCAACGCGGGGCGAGCACTCAGCGCCGTTATAAACGCATAAATACTGCGAAAGCAGAGTCATCAGTAAGGCCAATGGGAAAGTTGTTCAGTTGTTCATTTCCTGATGTTCCCTGAGTCTGACTCAGAGCCACGCTGTATATATGGTCACGGGGACCTATACAACCACATTCGGGAGCGGGGTCGTCGTGCTCGTCGCCTACCTATATATGTGGGAAGTGCCCCTACAATACAAACACATAAAAATAAGTCTATCTATAACGCGTCGGAACAAAGGGCCTATTCATGGCTCAACAACCTTCTTCGTTAATGAGTGCATTATCATTGTCCATTGGAAATTTGAAGTTTTGCCCAAGAACTTTTGTTGACTATGATCCCATTGCTCTAAGGGCCCCGACTCCATTCGGGTCAACTCCGAATCGATCTATTTATAAACTGACGTTGTGACAACTAATCTCACTAGGTCATAATGTCGAGTACCGAATATGCATATATTCATCATTTTTAATTCATTCCATTCCGTTTTTCATTGCTATGGTCATTGTGCAGAATGACAAATGAAAAATACGGAGACATAATTGATATTGTCACATCTATTACCGCTTTGCTTTTCAGGAAAATTTCCATAGATTCGACACAAATTTAGACTCAAAAAGTTTTGATTCTTCCCGAACATAAAAGAGAATAGTGCAAATGAAAGATTCTAGGGTCATGTTGAGAAAAAACAAATTGATAAAACCATATTCATGTGTGTAACATTAGAACGTCTTAGTCATATTTTGGATGTATTTCATGTATACAGGGTGAGAGAAGACTCAGGGAACATCGAGGATTGGGGTGTAGCTGAGGTGTATATAAACAACTTTTTCCTGGGTAATAATGTCATATATAGTTTAGTTTTTGAGTTATTAACGAAAAACACTGGCCAATGAGCTCAGGTGCGAACCGATCACTTGCGGTTGGTCGTGATGGGGGCATCGAGGGCACCGAGGAAAGCATGCGGCAACTGTTACATCGTCTTAATTAAGAATAATGGGGACTGATTCATTATTCGTGAATAAGAAATACACTAATAAGTCGTGTAATAACCGTGTTCGATACGTTTATTCATTATCTGAAAGGAATCGAATGTTTTATTACTTATGAAAACAATACTTCTTTTTATCAGTAAGTTTTCAGGTGGATAAATTATGTATTAAGAAAAACGATTCGCATAACTAATGTTAGGAAAAGCTAGTTAAACTTACCCATTCGGTCACGAATTAACCTGGCTAACATTGTGTGAATCCTGACCTGGGGAACGCTCAACAGCTGATGCTGTTACGGCCGGCTTAGTAGCCTTGCACGACCCAGAGTGGTCTAATGGCCAGCCACCGCCTGCCGACAGGATGTTTGGTCCCATTCATTCAAGATATGCAATAAATTAGTCATTCCTAGGACATGCGATAACTGAATGGCGTCAGGACAACAGCCATCGTCTGTTTCCTAGGTTGACGATTGCCAAAACACTATTCGCCCATGCGTAGGACTGGTTCCCCATCTTGAATTATACACACAGTGTCCAGTACTTCATCACTCGATCCTATTTCTTTCATTAAAAATGCGCTAATGCTAACATACATATATAATTTTATTAATTTCTATTAACATAAGTTTTTGAACTTACGAGAAAAGGCTCTTATTGCTGCTTGACATAGGACAGGCGCAGACAACAGGCGGGCCCTACGGGCCACGTGCATCATATTGTAGGCCCTCACACGCTGCGTCTTTATATGCGTATGAGGAAAAAATTTCGGTTCGAGCCGAATCATTTTCTTGATCGTTATAAGTGTAACAGATGTGGCACAGCGCGACAGAGGTCTTGACACGTTGCGGCAACTATGTTTTACTTCCGCCTGTGTTCACGCATCACGTATTCGCGTATGCATCGCCGTTCGTAGTGTGAAATTATAACTTACATTTACCGACTGATTTGTATTTTTATCGATTCCGACGATAATCTGGCCAAATTATCTAAAATGTGCCATAAACGCTGCCGACGGAGATTCAACTATTCGAATGCGTTCAAATATTCACGTCGGATGCGTGCAAATCATATTTTACCTTTTCCGCCTTCCAGAAGTGATAAATTGTGCTAATTCCAGGAAACAGGAGATTGCGTTTTATGAGTGAATAAACCATTAAATCGTTCAATATTTGCTAAATGTCGAATGTGACAAGATGTCTGCAGCCATCTTGCAGTCCACATCAGTGTCCTGTCTCAAGCTTCCAGTTTCAGAAATACTGTTCATCTCAACGTATGGTGTTTATTGGCGTTCAAATATAACTTCCGGGCTGAGGTGAAGTCTACTCGCGGATGCAATACCCGCGAAAGTTTCATTAATGCAATTATCTAGACGGCGGACGTACAATTAGAAATCGAGTGTCTCTCGCGCATGGCGTATACGTGTGAGTGCACGCACACAGTTCATGGCACATGGACTCGGGGCCCTTATACGAACTCGTTAAAGATCTTATTTCCTTTCAATATTCTTTATTAATGTAATATGGCTTTATTAAATTGGGAAATTGTACCAGTGATATAGGCGATCAAGTATCAACCAAGAAAGTTCCTTTAACATTATTAATTTTTAAACGATCACCAGGTAATTTATCCACTTCTATAAAGTTTGATTCTTTGTTTTGTCTTGTCTTACTTCGGGTGGTGTTCTGGAGTTGCCAGGGGTTCTTCGAAAAATTCCATTTCGCACTTGGCTCTTATTTCTATTGTTTGCACAGTACAAATTATTTGCGGTATTGCGTACTTGAAAATTTAATCACATAAAAACAATTAATTTTCGCGTGCCCTTGCCTTTGGAAATAGTAGAGTTCAAATTTTGTTTAACCGGCCTGCTTATAAATCTTATATTTCTAATACTTTTGTTTTGACTGGTTGAAGTGGATTCGATATTGTTCAGTTGGAGAATATTTTCCATGCGCCGCTCTCTACGCGTTTTCGAGCTCGCGCCTGTGAAGGGAACCGCCCTAAAATCCTTTCGGTTATCGTAAACAAATGAAGAGGTCCTCAGCACAAGTGCATCATGACTGAGGCGGGCGTGGCCCGACGAAGACTCCTAAACTTCCTCGTATGGAAAGTTCTAATACGTCCTCACGCATTTTAGGACTATATAAATCCTTTAGTTTCTACCCTCGTTGGTTCAGAGTTACACAGTCACGCGTATAGTCACGTGAGATGGGGCTTAGTGCACCATTCGAATTATAGATTTGTGGCGGCGATAAGTCGGCGCCACGTCTCCGCCTTAGGTTTAAGGCAAAACCGTTTTGTGACTGGAAGTATCGGATGTAGCGTGAGGTGCGAATGAGAAGTGTTAGTGGAGATGTCGAACGAATGTTTATCTCTAGGAAAGAGCGAATGCTTTCTAGGAATGCACGAGAAGCTTCGAGTGCATGGTGACCCGTTGTCGACCTGTGACACGTGGCAAGGATGTGTGTGTCGGTGTGGGTCCGAATGAGTGAGAACGAATGAGGGGTAGAACGAGAGAGAAGCTGCGAGTGAGAGAATATATGGAGCGAATGATGCGTGCGAGAGGCAGTGAGTGAGCAGAGTTCAAGAAGAGTCTTGGTTAAAGATTCGAGTACAATAAAGCTTGTGTCAAGTATTGAATGGGAGGTTATTCCATTCCCTATCACCATATCCCACAGATTAACCCGTTGAAATCCGCTAGTCCGGTTCAAGTTCTTTCGGTATACTCTGATAGCGGCTTCCAGACCCCGGATCGCCAGTCCGTCAACACCGTGCAAATACTTAAGTAACTTATACATTTTATATAAGTTAATCGCGACAGAAACATTCGTATTTATACTGATACTCAGAATATAAACTAGTACGTTCACTTATAAATCGTGTAGACTCGTTAAATCTATATTTACCCCGTAATTATTGCATACCAATAACAACGTACGTGCAGATGTGTTAGCGACAGCGTATTTTCGACGAAAAGGAAAGAACCGAGTAGCCATGCATAGCCATTCAATTCATTCGGGGAAGGATTTATGATAGGGACTTAGGCTGCGTATGGTTGGAAAGTGTCTTAGGTATGGGCAATCTGAACGACAGACGATGGCTGGTGGCCCGACGCTATTCAACTATGGAATATCTCAGGATTGACTGTTTATTAGGGGTTTTTAGGAGTGGATGAATGAGACTGAACATCCTGTTGGCCGACGATGGCTGGTGACCGCTTTGGGTTTTTCAACTATCTGGTGTCGAAGGATTGTTTATTTCAGGGTGGAGTGAAAGACTAAACGTGACAATCAGCCTGTCGCGGTATTACCAAGGTTTGGGGACTCTGCACCTGGAGGATCTGGCCACGGACTGGGGAAGGTTATGCCTTTTGATAAATTAACTGTGATGGACCCCAGAACTGTCCGGGAAAGATCTAGCTTGCATACTTTTAAAGTATAAATTCTAACAGATACAACTTTACCGCTCGAGTTGTATCAAATACTAATTTAGTTTAAATATTAATTATAAAATGATGTCGCATCAGGTTGGTTCGCACGTCTTTATCCAAAGAAGCAAATTACTCCAACCTAGTGGCTCCCCGATCTCGCATCGGGTTCGTCCACGAAATCTAACTCTTCCTACGGCTCCCTGGTTCCGCGCCAGGTTCGTTTGTATCCTACGGCTCCCTGATTTCGCTTCAGATTGGTCCGCGCAGCTAACTAACAAACTGAAACCATATTCCTGGGTAATATAACCCTGGTCGGATTCCTGTGCTGCCACGAAGCCCGGCTCGTAACATTATATACACTTTCCACATCATAAAAATCTTTTTCTCTTCAATTATTTTTTTTTATATATCTCTCGGGGCAGCTGTACAACCCACCTCATTCTATCATTTTTATTCTTAAAACAATGTCGAAATTCTATAGCTTCTTTATATTTCTGAAAATACCAGTCACGCTTTATATCCAGATTTTGAGTAATAAAATTTCCCAACAACTCTTCTTTTTTGTACTCTCTTTCCACGTCGTAAATTATATTCTATGGATTAATGTTCTTTGCCTTCTGTTTCCGATAGCAATAGTTTTATTTTATATTGAGGTAACGGATTAGGCAAATAAATGAATCTGTTTAATAGTAAATGTTTTATTTGGTTCTTGCTTGTGGTGTACCAAAGCCCTTGGTAGTTGGAGTGGTAGTAGTAGTAGTAGTAGCGATGAGAGTAGCCGTAAGAGAGCGTATGAGTGCGCGCTCAACAATATTTACCGTTGCTAGGTAGGCGGGGTAGGGCGCTTTCTCTTGCTGCCTTGAAACATCTCTTGGCGCGTAGATTTTTAGCGCCCTCTGAAGGTATCAAGCCGCAACACCTCGTCTATCGTGATTGCAATTGTAGCTGAAGTACTATTGTTCATGATTTCGGCATTTTCTTTATTGTTTACTTGCAGAACTATACCTTTCTGCTTCATTTGCCGTGACTTCTATTTCTAATCTTGAATTGCCCTTTATTATCATAGCAAGGTCATCTGCGTAAGCTATAATTTCACCTTCATTATCGTTAATTTCGGCTTGAAAAGAGTCCAAAAATAGATCCATGCACCATCCCCAGGCAACTGGGCCAATAACTGAGCCCTTTGGGCATCCTCTTTGCATCTGAGTTTTAACTTTTTCGAATCTGGAGCTGATGGTCATATATCTATTTTTAAAATAACTTTTAATTAATTTGGTCATAACAGTACTGCACTCAGCTTTCATTATTCCGGATATAATGGTTGGCCACCAGAAGCTGTCAAAAGCAGCCTCTTTGTCAATGAAAGTGATTACAACATATTTTTTATTACTGCATTCAACTCCAGATTTCAATGCGACCAGCGCATTATCCGTAGATTTTTGTGGCCTGAAGCCAAATTGCCTGTCATTTCCTAAGTTTTTATTATCATAATTAGCTTGCATTCTGCCCACAATAATCCTCTAAAGATCTTCCCCACTGAGGAAAGAAGGGCAATATGCCTATACGAGCTTAAAATCGATTTCTCTCTTAAGGGATCTTTTAAAATTATTTTTAATTTATGCTGTTCCATTCTATATATATATATATATATATATATATATAGTATAGATCTATAATAGAATAGATTCATCTGCATGCAAAAGTTGTAAAATTAACTCAGACTGAAAGAGATCTTCACCCGGAGCTTTGCCTTTCTTACATTTTCTGACGGATGCTAAACTTCCTTTTCCCGTAATATCAGGTTCTAAGTTATAATTAAGATATATATTATTATTTCTTTTAATCTCTTTGTGTATATCTGTTTCATCATTTACTACATCCTTTGGCACGCATTTTTCGAGTAACCTTCTCACTTTTTCCTTCCAACTCATTGTTAATTCCCCTGTAGGGAGCCTTAACGAACTTAGGAATTCTTTTTTGTTAATTTTATTTCTCATTATCTTGTAGACTATGCTCCAAGGATCTCTGTTTCCTTCCTTTGTTACAAAATTTTCCAAGACTGTATTTTATTCTTTCTAATTTTAGCTATGTATTTGTTTCTCAAAAGTCTAAATTTAAGTTGATACTCCGAAATTAAGTTATCAAAATTTAATCTTTTTGCCCTTTCTAGTTGTTTATTCGTTTTATTGACTTCTAGCCCAAGTGTCTTAATGTCCTCAGACCACCACGGAACCGAGTTTTCCTTAGAACATTTTCTAGGCATGTTATTATTGCAGCATTCAGTAAGGAGTCTGTTAAACATTTTAACACCTTCATCAGGTTCTTCATCTCAAGTCCTTTAATTTTTTCTTAGTCTGATCATCGAATATGCTATTTACGCTTGCTTCCAAACCTTCCCAGTTCGCTTTTTTCAAATTGAAAGGTTTTTTAATACTAACTATTCTATTGGCATAATTTACATTAGGGTGTCTTAAATTTAAATCACTAATAATTATGTTAAAAAGTATAAGATTGTGATCGCTAGTCGTGCAGTCCATAACGACCTTCCAATCTGAAATAAATCTCGCAAAATTTGAACTAGCCAAAGTGATGTCAATGTTTGAATCCCCACTTGAATTCATAGAAGTTGGGGGATTATTTGGTTCGTTTAAAATTATAAGGTCATTGGCCAAAATAAACTCCTCGACCAATTTTCCCCATTCATCCGCTTCCCAAGAAAACCATGAACCAGATTTGGAATTAGAGTCTAGAGTAATTATATAACATTGACATTTCATCTTTTCTAAAATATTATTAATTAAATGTAGAAAGCGGGAAACCGGTAAAGAATATTTTCAATAAACATTAATAATATAAAAACTGCATGCACTTGTACAAACTTGAAAATGAATCACTTGCTCTGATGAGTCCGGAAAAACCAATGTATTCAAATTCTCATGCTTAACTACTGCTGCCACCCAAGGAGTTACGCAAGCTGATTGCATAATTCTTCAATTTGGAGAGCTGTATCCTCGAACTTTATTTCTGAAATTATACGGCTTCTGTATACGCAGGACATCAATCTTGTTTTCTTTTATCAATATTTATAACTCAGCGGCAGAGGTTGAAAAGTGTTGGGCATTAATTTGTCCCACTCTTAGTTTCACTTTATTTTGGATTTAAATATTTCCAGATCCATCAGGAACTCTGGATACGTTTTGCTCCTTACATGGTGGGACAAATCCTTTCTTTCAGCTCGCGTGCAGCTTATACAAGCAGAGTTCTCCTTCTGTTTACATTCATCTCGATTGTGTTCTTTCGAACCACAAACTTCGCACAATTGGTCAGGCGAACTGGAAAACTTGGCAGTGTGTCCATGGCCATACACTTGAAACACCTGACAGTGTTTCAGAATTCCCGAATCGTATAGACTCTCCATAATATAAAAACTTTACCCTTATTTATTAGGTCCAGATATATATATCACTCGGAACTTGTACTACCCACTTTACTTTCTCATCTTTAGCCTTAAAACAATGTCTAAATTCGATTTCTTCCTTTAGTTCTTTAATATTTTTCTTTGTACTTGTATCTATATTCTTATTAACAAAATTTTCCAGTAAATCTTTCTTCTTGTAGTCTTTTTCTTCATCGTAAATGATTTTAGACGGGTTTATTTTTCTCGGTCTTTCAACCCTTAAACCTATTGATTCCAAGTTACTTGACTTAATTATATTCACGTCTTCCTTGTCGCTTTCATGCACTACAATACCTTTTTGTTTCATTTTTCTAATGTTTCTGATTTTCAATTTTTTATTTGCAACTTTTAATTTTTCCATTATGTCTCTTTTCAGTTCTTCATTATTTCTTGTATCATTTTCTTTTTCAGGGCTTCGTAATACAACCTCGTATTCATCTTTTATTTTTCTATTTTCAAGAACATGTTTGACATCTAATACAAATTTCACAAAATCAAGCCGGACAGCCACAGCCCCTGAGGCGAGTAGATAGGGACATTTTATTATTTTTTTTTTTTTTTTCATTTAGTTTCTAAACAATCTGCGGCTCGAGCTTCAGCTCATTACCGCTTTTTTCTTAATAATTTTATATTGTTCTTATTCTGTTCCTTTTTTCTGGGTATTATCGATTTATTAATTGATTTTACTCTTCTTAGTTTTATTTCCGTTAGTTATATTTATACATTTAATTTAATCTCTTTTCTATTATTTGTTTCATGTTTTCAGGTATCCAGTAATTTAGATCTCTTAGCCGTTAGACAAAACTCCAGCGTTGCCCGTCCCTGCCAACGGGGAGGCGGATCTTCTACTTTCTAGGTGAGTGATGATTTCTTTTCTTTTACTGAATACATTTATCGCGAATTTTGAGAACTTTTCAAATTTTTCTTCGGTGTTTATTAATTCTTCTTTTATTGTATCTGTTGTTACGTGTGAAGAATATTCCATACGTCGCTCTCAACGCGTTTTCGAGCCCGCGTCTGTGATGGGAAAACGCTCGAAAATTCTTTCGGTTACCATAAACAGATAAAGGGGTCCCGAGAACATGTGCGACCAGCTGCATTACGACCAAGACGGGCGTGGTCCGACGAAGACTTCTTAATTTCCTTATATGGAAAGTTCTAATGCGTTCCCGCGCATTTCGGGGGTATATAAACCCTCGAGGGGGGTTTCTACCCTCGTCGGTTCAGAGTTACATAGTCACACGTAGAGTCGCGTCGTGCCACGCTCGTACAGGGTCAGTAATATCGAGTGAGATTGGGCTTAGTGCACCTTTCAAATCATAGATTAACCCGTTAGAATCCGCTAGTCCGGTTCAAGTTCTTTCGGGATACTCTTAAAAACGGCTCTCAGACCCCGCATCGCCAGTGCGTCAACACCGTGCAAATATTAGGTAACTTACACACTTTATATTATTTCATCGCGACAATTACAATTGTACAGACGACTGATTTGAATATATACACTATTTGTTCACCATTAAATCAAGTAGATTCGTTAAACCAATCTTTACTCCGTGATCCTTTATATCAGTAGTAACGTTCCCACTGATACAACTTAACCGCTCGAGTTGTATCGAATATTAATTTAAAGTTACGAGGCAAACTAACATTTCCGGCTACTCCCTGATTTCGCATCAGGTTCGTTCGCACGCCTTATCCAAGCAAAATAACTACAAGTATTCAAACCTAGTGGCTCCCCGATTTCGCATCGGGCTCGTCCACGAAACCTAACCCATTCTACAGCTCCCTGGTTTGGCACCAGGTACGTCTGTATCCAACGGCTCCCTGATTTCGCATCAGGTTCGTCCGTACGTTTTCCAACCTCCGAACAGCTCCCCGGCTACGCGCTGGGTTCGTCTGTGAATAAGCCAACCTCCTAGCAGCTCCCCGATTTCGCATCGGGTTCGTCCGTGCACCTTATTAACAAATTCTCAACCGTATTCCTTGGGTTATATCAACCTCGCCGGCCTAGGCGTTGCCCACAGCCCCGGCTCGTAACACTACCAATGATTTGAGCACGCTTGGTTTTGTCTCTGTTAATTTTGTGTAGGAGGCCCCAAGGGTCTCTATTGCCCTCCGTTTCTACAAAATTTCTCCAAGAGGCTGCCTTAGCACTGCGGACTTCTAATGTGTATCTGTTTCTGGAAGAGCTGTATGCTCTTTTGCATTGCTCAATTTCTTCTAGCAATCTTGGCTTGCGAGCTCTTCTAAGCTGTCGGGCACACCTAGCGACCCTTTTTCTCATGTTTTCCAGATCTTCCGTCCACCACGGGGAGCACCGGGCATATTGACTCTTTAGTTTAATAGTTTTATTGCATATTTTGGTCATTTGAGTTTTTAATTTTTTCAAGCCTCGGTCAACACTTAATATTTGTATTGTGTTTGCGAACTCGTTCGAAAAGTATCGACCAACAAGCCTGTCAAATTCGTCCCAATCGGCCCGTTTGACTTTTTCAGACGGTTTTCACGAATCTGACTTTTTCTATACTCTTAAACGCTTGATCAATACTAACTCTTATGTCGAAAGAGATGAAGTTATGATCCGAAGTAGTAATAGAGTCCTGGACTCTCCAATTATGGAGATATCCAGCCAGGCTCGGAGTGTAAAGAGTGAGGTCTATGTTTGACTCTCCGTGAACACTAAAATAAGTGTTCACCTGTGAGTAGGCGTTTAATATTCTTAGATCTTGCATGATAATGAGCTACTCCAGTCTTCTTCCATTATCGTCCACCAAGCTTGAGAACCAGCAGTTGGATTTTGCATTGGCGTCCATTGTTATTATCGTCTTAGGTCCCTGGACTTTATTTAGACTAGCTTCAAGTTGCTCCGTAAAGCCCTCGTATGGCAGAGAATGTTGACAGTACATGTTGAATATGAGGAACTTAAATTTTTCAATTCTAATTTCCAGGATCATCAGGTGGCTACTATTCGAGATTTGGGAGAGGAAGCACTCAATACCGCGGCCGACAACCACAGCCACCCACGGCGTGGAGCCAGGCGGACAGAAGACATTTATGGATGATGAGCCAAATCCACATACTTTCTCTTTGTAAGTGTAAGGCTCCTGTATACAGATCGCATCATAAGTGCCGCTATCCATTAATCTCTTAATTTCAGCCGTAACTGTCATTGATCTCATAGCGTTCACTTGACCGATTCTTAGGTCCATTTTAACTTTTTATAATATAATTCTACCTGCCTAATATATTCAGGACAGGATTTGTCACGCAGGCTGTGTTTGATATCCTTTCTATTGAGCTTCTTACAGGTCGGGCATATATGATTCTCTTTCTTGGGGCATTTGTCGGATTCATGCTCTGATTCACCACAGTGTTCGCATAATTGTTTGGGTGCGGTACAATGTTTCGCAACGTGTCCATACATGTGACATTTATAGCACCTTACGATGTTAATATACTCTCTTAGTCTGTATGAGCTCCAGATCATGAAAACTCTGTTTGCTGCAAGAGCTGATTTGAAAAGCTTGATTGGTAGTTGTACTATCCAGTTTACTTTTTCCGGATTTTTTGATTTGAAGGCATGCCTGAAATTTATTTCTTCTTTTAATTTAGATTTTTCTTCCGCGGTAATTTCGTCAAAGTTTTTCGCTATGAATTCGGCTTTTAGCTCTTCAACTTTTATTTCCTTTTCTATATCATAGATCACTATGCATGGATCAATCTGTTTTGATTCCGTGATGCTTAATCCCATAGAAGAGAAATCAACTTGCTTGACAATTTTAATGTCCTCTTTGCTTTTGAGCTCCATGAGCATGCCCTTACTTCTGATTTTTCTGATATTGTTAATTCTTAGGTCTTGTCTCTTTTCTTTTAGGACGTCTGTTATTTGTTTGTTAATTTCATCATTTGAACTATTGTCAGCCTCACTATTTGGCTTTATTATTATCACTTCTGTCCTTTGTTTTAATGTTTCAGACCGCTCAAACGCCCGTCTGGGACCCAAAGTTCGGGCCCCACCAGAAGGAGCCGCCACAGCCTGCGCGTAAGTATATCTGTTTTGTTCAATGGAATTGCTTTTTAGTTTTAGTAGGTCACTATTAATTACCTTTTTTTGCAATCTGTTCTCCAGGATAGCCCACTTGTCAAGTATAAACTTTATGACATTTTTGTTTATTTTGTTTCCATCATCAAAAAGAAATTCTTCTAGTTTAGTTTTCTTGTTATAAATTTCTCTTAATGATTCGTTGAGTTCTTGCTGTGATTCCTCAGTCCCCGGCTGTCCGCCTCCCTCTCCCAGAAGCATTTTCCTTCTTTTAGCCTGAGTCGGTGTTGATTTCGCTGAGCCGTCCTCTGCTGCAATCGACGCAACTGAGCTGCGTCTACTGTTGCTCCTGCTTTGAGATCTAGTAGCTCTCATTTCTATGTCCGGAATCTGCTCCTCTTCCTCTCTCCCGTCAGTCTTCTTTTGTTTTTTATTTTTGTTTTTACTTTCCATACTGCGTCCCACGAGTGAGGTCGGAAAGGAGGTCCACCGGGGCAGAGCCGCCATACCCTGGTAAGCCTAGATAAAACCGGGTTTCGCCAGGTATCTGGAGGTTGGCCGCAGTCAGCTGGTGCACCCCCTAACCACGCCCCAGTGCCATCGACTGGGACGCCCCTCTTCACCGCGCGCCATAGCTTGGGGTTAGGGATTTTTATAGAGGTTGTCATCCTCGCGGTCCGGCCGTTTAAGGCAAGACCCCCGTTCCCGTGAGACAGACCACGGGATTACGGTGTGCTAAGAGCTCGGGTACCTTGGGTTCGCTAAGACCCATACTATGTCCGCCCATGGCCGGACCGAAGACGGACCAGGGACGGCCACAGCCCCTGAGGGGAGTAGATAGGGACAGAGGGAATCTCGTTAATCCATTCATGCGCGTCACTAATTAGATGACGAGGCATTTGGCTATGTATCCCTATGGACACCGTGAGGCAAGATATTGCGTATCAGGCCACGGTTTTGGGTCCATAAGGACATTGCTAGGCACATTGATCTTTGGTTGGTAAGGCCTAGGAATCGGTGCTAAAATGAGTCCTCCCGAGAGGCTCGTACCACTCATACCGCACCATACATATCATATTTCTCTTCCACCCGATATCTCAGCACCGATGGACTTGGTGCGTCGGTCTCCTGCCCAGATCATAGCGGGACGTAATAGCGTTAAAACGCTTCCAATTCAACCAGGAGCCCCATAGCACACGAGTGGTTAAACTTCGTAGTTGGGACTTAGTTAAACCCAGCAAACGAAGTTCACTCACACTCTGGGGACTCCACACGCCTCGCCATGAGATCGTAATGGCGGTAAAGGCGACATTGCCTCGCGTCACTCCGGCATGGGCTGCGACCAGATCTGCTAGGTCGGAGATCGTCTCATACTTAACCACTTTTCGACCATGGGATAGATCCAACGCTGTTTCGCTGGACACAACCTGCCCATCAACAACGAAGGCTACCCCGCCTCTTGAAATAACGAGGTCGGGTCGTCGGATGCCAGCGAACGTGGAGAAGGACTGCTCCTCCTCCACCGTCCATCCCTTTTGCCTCAAGTACGTGGCGGCCCGACAGCACAGGTCATTGTGCCGCAGGATTCTCCCGCCGTGCGTCCGGAAGCAGCGCTGTACGCAGTGCGACGGGGTTTCCTTTTCAGGGCACCCCGCCCGACAGCGCACATCGTGCCCCTCGCGCCCGCGAGAGGTCCTAACTCGAGACGGTAAGCAGTTGGCGCGCACGTGGTGATAATGCACGTAATCAGCACCTGGGATGGCAGAGGAACCCTCCGCCACCCAGTGCGAGCTCAGTGAACCACTGGCAGCGGCCTCGCGTAGCCCACTGCCGTCCACCGAGCCGTGCAACGCGGCAGCACAACTCCGCCTGAGTTCGGCGGTCGTGGATAGCCTCTCGCCCCGGTAGACCATCTGCGATTCGCACCACACAAGCTGGCGCGCGACATATGCCGACTCAGCAGATGCCCTAGCCGGGGGAAAGGAGCTCCTACACAACCGCTGGAGCCTCCGGTACTTGAGTATTGGGATAAGGATCTTAAATAGTGGCAATCCGAGTCCACCTTCGCGAATGGGCGCGTGGAAGTATCCAGAAGGGACGTCGTGGGGCAATCGCAGCCATGTACGCGTTATGGCGCGCACACGGACGTCCACCGCCTTCAGACACTTGGCACTCACATTTCCCACTACCCAACGGTGGAAAAGCCGTGGGAGTAGGCACTCCCGGAGCAACCGCAACCTTTGTTGGGGTTTGAGCGGTGCCCGGGAGAGGCGAGCTAGCGCAAGGTCCAAAGGGGCACACTCTACGTGTTCCCTGTTTCCCTCATACTCCATACCCAGGTACTTCCAGACGTCGGTCGGTGACCGCTGCGTAAGGGGGCATCCGTTAAGATGGAACAACGGAGCCGTGATAACCCTTACTTTCTTTTCGCGTCCAGAAGCAACCAGGGAAAGGATACCGGTCTTTTTAGCGTTAATCTCCAGTCCCGATCGCATAAAAGCGACATAAAGCCGATTCAGATTCCCTGCATGCCCATAGGTGTTTGGGCCAGGAGGACGATGTCGTCGGCATAGGCGAGGGCATCGATCTTAATGCCTCCCATCGCAAAGCCAACGTCCCTGGAGAGAGTCTCTAATGCTCTATCCACTACCAGGTTGAACATTAGAGGCGATAGCGGGTCTCCCTGACGGACGCCGCGTCCCAGTCGTATTAGCGTTTCAGTGGCCCCGTGGGGATGCAAGGTAGTATATGCATTCGAGTAGATTGACCTCAGATATGCCAGGAAGCAAGGTGGAAGACCTGCCTCCTCCGCAGCACTGATTATAGCTTTGTGTGAAACTGTGTCGAATGCCTTCGACAAGTCCACACAAGCGACGTGCAGGGATCGGCACTTCCTACGGGCCTCTCGCATCACTGTCGTGAGGATCGTGATATTTTCACCCACCCCATCGACAGGACGGAAGCCACGTTGGAGCTCATCCCAGATGTTGAGCTGAGACAATCTACTCGCCAGAATCTTATGAAACTGCCGCAACGTAACGGATCCAACGCTTAGGGGCCGGTAATCGGCAGGTGTAGGCCAGTCCGGCATCCCGGCCTTCCTAAGGAAGACCGTCCTGGTAACGGCCATCCGATCAGGAACCTCTCCCGCAATGGGGCAGCTTGTTGTACAATAGTGCTCTTACCGCGGCGGGAACTGAGTTCCACAACCGCGGAGAGACCCCACCCAAACCTGGTGCTGTACCGGCCCTTACGGCGTGCTTCTCAACGTCTGTCGACGTGATCGGCCACCATAGGGAAGACACGGGTGGGGCAGTACAGTTCCCATCACCCGCGCTCTGGCCGATCCCCTCGAGGTGTATGCCCCGGGAGGTCGAACCACCGGTCTCCTCTTGCCTCACGCTGGATGAGCATCTAGGAAGGCCCGACATGTCTCCATCGACGGGACTGGCCATCTCCATAAGAGGACGCCAGTAACCGTCGAATTCAACAGAGGACGGGCGATTCCCTTCGATGTCACCATCC